>CANTUQ010000148.1:8435000-8692500 GCA_947683425.1 Excoecaria cochinchinensis | reverse complement strand
CCTCGCGCGCACGCTCGGCAGCATGCTCGCGCGGAGGATATGGCTACCGAGCTCTCTGTCGCGCTCGCGATAATGTCGCGATCGCGATAGAGGGCTCTCCAAGAACAAGGAACCATTCTGCATTCTGTCGCGATTGCGACAGAACCCAGAATTGCCCAGAATCTGCACTTCCAGCACTATTCACAACTCAATCCTCCAAACACTCAATCAATCATGCACAAACACTTATCTCATGCCTCTATTACGACACGGCAACATTCTCAAAGCCACATAAACACATTTTACACAATAATCAACCACCACTCATCAAGAATTCACTCAAACCAAACTCAAAATTCATTCTTCTTAAATGCTCATGTTCTTCAAATACACATGCAAACACCAATTTATCACTAACAATTAACTCAGAATCACTACTTAATCTAAACATGCATTCATCCAAATAAAACACTCAAGGTTACTAGTGACATGCAATCACAAAATAGAATTGATCCAAGGAGGAATTAGGGGAAAAATATAATCCACAAACACAGCTCCCAAACCTCCTGTAGACAAAAACCCAGCTGATCTTCACTCTTGAACCTTCTCCTTGCCATTGCTCTTCTTCTTGTCACTCGATTCTTGCACAAATCCAACCAAAAAAACACTTAATCAAACCCAAAAATTCTTCCAAAACAGAACACAAATACAAAGAAAAAAAATGAAGATGAAGAAACCCAAGACAAACCCAAGCACTTACCTCCAAAACCCAACTCAAAACTCAGACTCCAACCACAAGTCTTGAAGAAAGCACACCAGGAAGGAGTTGGGAGCAGAAATGGAAGAAAGAAAAGAGAGAGAGAACGGGCAAGGATGAGGAAAGAGGGAGAGAGGCAGCTTCCACGGGAAGCCAACAAAATCTGCACTCCCTCTCTCTTTCTTTCACTTCCCTTTCTTTCCCATTAATGCTCACCCACTACCAAGCCATGTGTCACTCTCTAAGACCACCAAATGTCCAAATCTTAACTAACCCTTCAACAAGGCACCAAACCCACACACACCCAATCATCTCTTACATAAATATCTCCAAGGCACCATACACCGAAACCACACTAGATTAATCCAACAATTACCCTACTTCCATACACCACATCACACCATATAAATCCTCCTCTTAACTTAATTAATTAAATTCCCTTGCACTAAAGTCCTTATTATCCAATTTTCCTTACTCAAATTACGGAAATACCCTTAATTTACCAACTTACCATGCAAATTCTGACCAGGCCCTTTTTGGGTTGTTACAACAGGTCATGCATTAGGACTCGGAACTTATTTTATCAGTACGAAGGTTCTGAGCATTTATACATTTTATTTATTTAAGTCATTTACAAAGAATCAAAAATCATATCATAATACAAAAGCACATAAATATTAATACATAAATCATGTCATTATAATTCAATCCATTTAGGCTAGATACCTACTCTTTGTTCACCTAGTACTGACTATATAGTTCCATTCTTATTCAGACAATTAACAGATTCATAATATCACTTAGTATTGCAAACTCTAAACCAATATCATTTAATATCCGGCATAAAGACACATATTGTAATTACATTCTATTTTTGTATTTACATAATTATTCAGTTGAAAGTTTGCATAATTTACATATCCTTCACATCAATAGCCCACAAAACAGTACAGAAACATAGTACATATTATTTACTATTGATAAATAATCAACATATTTAATTTGGTACCATTTAGAAGTCATTTCATAGCAAATTTCATAAATAATTTCTAGCAAATAGGGGTCATACGGCTGTAAGGAAAACCTACCCGTCGTCTGAAATACTCCAATTAGGGCCTTGACAAACATAATGCTTTTACACGGCGGTAAGAGCAATCCTGAGCATTATGTAAGAGATTCCATATGATGGTCAAAGGGTCCTGACTGTGACGCCCTTTTCCAACGTCAGACTAGCTTAGCTGTCCTAGTTAGAGAAGGCCGTGCACACACAACAGAACACATGCATAACCTTATGGAAACCTAAACCAAAAAGATTTCATCACATACGATCATACATCATACATACTTATACAACTGTTTCGTTACTATTCTTAGTTATCTGATTATTACATGCCTTTACATATCCGATACAAATAATAATTATACAAAAAGTCTATACAAAATTCTCGAGTAACAAACCCCTAAAACCTACACTATCCACTTCCTATTATTGACCGTCGATATGCGGGTGCGTCCTTCGGTCACCTCTTGTCCGTACCTGCATGGATTAGAGTAAACCCGTGCTAAGCGATAACGCTTAGTGGGGAAACACATATATAACAAGTAATTTAACACACAAATAAGGATACCATTCACTGCATGCTAGTAATCATGCTTAATTAAGAATCACTTCATCAAATTCCATTCCATGCATAACATGGTTTAGTACTATATTCAATCATAAAGCAACATTCACATATTCACGTATTCACATTGCATACTATATTGTATCACAATCATTTCCACTTATTAATTAGTTGGTTAGCCTGCAATCCAAAGATGCGGATAACGGGTATCGCATTGGTACCACTCAGGTACTAGAATCTCATTGAGATTACACTTACGCATTGGTACCCTCAGGTACAAAATATCAATCCACTTATAATAAAATCCAGCAAGGATTATTCACATTGTTTTCGCATTGTGATTCCCATGGAATCAGACACATTTAACGCATGGGGCTGCAGCACTTGACCCTATAGGCATGCCTAACTATCCACTACTTGACTCGCAGGCTTAAGTTGTTAAACATATTATTCAGTTCATATTGATCACTTTTCACATCACATATGTTGATAGCTAACATCACATTCACTCTACACATTCGCATTAGCACATAGCTATACATTTCACTTGCATACTCAATATGTTTTCAAACTCATTCTTCATAGTTAATAATCACATATTTGATTGCATTCAAGAATCATCATGCAATATGCAAATGTACATTACCTAATTTCCACATAATACTTACTCATAATGTCCTTCGTTTCAGCTCAAAGCCTTGCCATTTGAAAGGCCAAACACATTAGGGGTATATTGCCAAAATAGGGTAGGTCACGGTCACAACCAATTTGGTTGTCACCGTGACATGTTGAAGTCCAAAACAGAATGTAAATTGAGGACAGGTCACGGTCACAATCAATTTGATTGCCACCGTGACATGTTCCCAATTCTCGGCAGAATGCTACTTGAGGGTATGTCACGGTCACAATCAATTTGATTGTCACCGTGACATATCAGATTTGTAGGGCAGAATGCTTCCTTGGATACCTCACGGTCACAACCATTTTGATTGTCACCGTGACATACCCAATTCAGCTAGGCAGAACAGAACTCCAGCATACCTCACGGTCACAACCAATCTGATTGTCACCGTGACTCATGCAAGATTTCCAATTCCACATTCTATTCCCATTTCCTTTCAAGGACTTCCAACCCATATTCCTTTTTAACAAATTAACCCAATTCATCAACTACATACCCAATTGGCACATACCTGATTTCCATCTTGACATTGGCATTCACTCATAGCATAAATCATAATCATATTCATTATACACATAGCATACATATTCTCAAACAACATTTTCACAAAGCATATCTCCACATCCAATATTAAACCTAGCCATACAATTTCATGCTCAAGGCCAGTACTTCTCATATACACATGATTCATACCAAATTCATATTCAAGCAACACAATTTTCATAGTTATACAACTAGGGTTTGTTCCCAAACCTTGCCGCCTTAGCTCCTAATCTCGACGAATGCTCGGTTCTCCGATTACACCTTTCCCTTTATCCTTCTTCACTTCTTCAACTAGCAATACTAGTCCAATTCCAGAATTGAACATAATCCATCAATTCTCATTCCAATACCAAATCAAAACCAAGAAGAAGAGTAGAAGATGAGAACAAGCATTCATAATCACTTACCTCTTAAGTCCAACAACTTAACTCTTGAGCAACTTAACAACTTGAACTTCGTAACAATTATGCAATTTGATTTAGAGACTAAAGGAACTACTCACACGGCAAGAGGAGGTAGAAAACACAGAAAATAACTCAATTCTCACAAATGGGTCATTTCCCTACCTCAAAGGAACACTTGCATGTAAAAGGTAGAGGTGGCACACACACATAAAGCCACACGAATTCCACTCACAAAACCTGTCTCCACCAACAGATTTCTTACCTTATTTTATTCCTAATTAAACCATCATTAAGTGACCTAATCAGCCCTTAAACCATTCCTAACTAAATCTCATAAATATACCAATTAGCCACTAAACTATCCACTCAACTTTCAATCAAGTCCTGCCTTTATTCCAATTTAGTCCAAACCACACATTCAATTCACACACATGCCAATTCAGATTAATTCTTTTAGGGTACATGTCCGGCCATGACAACTCTCCCCTCCTTAAGAATTTTGTCCTCGAAATTCATACCTGTGATAAACAACTGCGGGTGTTGCTCTCGCATAGCCGCTTTCGGCTCCCATGTTGCTTCCTCAACACCATGATGCTGCCAGAGCACTTTCACAAGCGGTATCTGCTTATTCTGAAGCTGTCTCACCTCCCTTACTAGTATCGCTTTTGGCTTCTCGTCATAGGTGAAGTCTGGCTGAACTTCCACCTCTTGCACAGGCAACACATGAGATTCATCTGACCTGTATCTTCTCAGCATGGACACATGAAACACATCACGAAGCTTAGTTAACGCCGGAGGCAATGCCAATCGATATGCTACAAGGCCCACTCTTTCCAGAACTTCATATGGTCCAATAAACCTCGGACTCAGTTTTCCTTTCTTGCCAAACCTCAGTACCTTCCTCCAAGGAGATACTTTTAAAAACACTTTGTCACCCACTTCAAATTCAACATCTCTTCGCTTTAAATCTGCATAGGACTTCTGTCTATCACTAGCTGCCTTTAGCCTTTGCTGAATAAGCCTTGCTTTCTCTTCTGTATCACGAACCAAATCTGGCCCAATGACTCTGTGTTCATTCAATTCCATCCAGCAAATCGGTGTGCGACATTTCCTTTCGTATAAAACTTCATACGGTGCCATGCCAATACTAGTCTGATAACTGTTGTTATAAGCAAATTCCATAAGTGGAAGATACTTATCCCAACTCTTAGAGAAATCCAATACACATGCTAGCATCAAATCTTCCAGAACCTGGATAATTCTTTCCGATTGTCCATCGGTTTGCGGATGGAAAGCAATACTGAAGTTCAATTTCGTACCCAGGGCAACCTGCAGACTCTTCCAAAACTTAGAAGTATCTGGGATCCCTATCAGAGACAATAGATAAGGGTACTTTGTGCAACCGAACAATCTCTCTCACATACAATTCTGCCAACCTTTCCATAGAGTAATTCATCCGAACTGGTATATGAGCCGATTTTGAGAACCTGTCCACAATAACCCATACTGCATCTTGCTGTCTTGAGGTCAGAGGCAATCCAGAAATAAAATCCATTGTGATGTTATCCCATTTCCACTGTGGAATAGGGAGTGGATTTAACATTCCTTGTGGAACTTGATGTTCCGCCTTAACTTGCTGACATACCAAGCACTTGGACACGTACTCCACTATGTCTTTCTTCATACCGGGCCACCAATACAACTGTTTCAGATCCTGATACATCTTGTTTCCACCTGGACGCATAGTGAAAACTGTATTATGGGCTTCATGCATCAATCGTCTCTTCAGTTCTTTATCACTTGCCACACATATCCTACCCTTATGTAACAACACTCCATACTCATTCACTGAATAATCAGTCTTGTCACTAGTACCGATGGACTGCAAAATCTGTTGTAACCTTGCATCATTCCTCTGTGCAGCTATTAATTCATCTCTCAAGATCGGTCTCGCTCTCAACTGTGCTAGCAAGGCTCCATCTGCAGAGATTCTCCATCTAATCTACTTCAACTGTAATACTGAAATAGATTTCCTGCTCAATGCATCCGCCACAACATTAGCTTTTCCCGGGTGATAATCCACAATACAATCATAATCTTTAAATAGCTCGAGCCACCTTCGCTGTCTTAGATTCAATTCTTTCTGAGTAAGCAGATATTTCAAACTCTTGTGATCGGTGTAAATTCTACACTTCTCACCATACAAGTAATGTCGCCAAATCTTTAAAGCGAACACTGCTGCCGCCAATTCCAAGTCATGAGTTGGATAATTCTGCTCATGCGGTTTCAATTGCCTTGATGCATACGCTACCACCTTTCCATCTTGCATCAATACATAACCCAACCCTATTCTTGAAGTATCGGTGTACAGAACATACTCTTTACCAGTCATAGGCTGTGTAAGAATCGGTGCTTCGACCAGCATCCTCTTTAATTGGTCAAAACTCTGCTGACACTTTTCTGACCATTCATACCTAACTCCCTTTCGCAATAACCTTGTCAGTGGAGAAGCTAACACCGTGAAACCTTTCACAAACCTCCTATAGTATCCAGTCAACCCCAAGAAACTATGAATTTCAAGCACATTCTTAGGTGGCTTCCAATTCACAATCGCTTCTATTTTAGCCGGATCCATCTTAATACCTTTGGAAGATATCACATGACCCAGAAAAGATACCTCTCGCAACCAAAACTCACATTTACTCAATTCTCAAATGCTGCTCATGCTCCGTCTCATTCCTTGAATAAACCAGAATATCATCCATAAACACTGCCACAAATTGATCCAAATACGGTCTAAACACCCGATTCATCAAATCCATAAATGCAGCAGGTGCATTAGTTAACCCAAAAGGCATCACCAGAAACTCATAATGCCCATATCGGGTTCTAAATGCAATTTTGGGTATATCTTCTTTCATTACTTGCAATTGATAGTACCCAGAATGCAAATTAATCTTTGAGAACACACCTGCTCCTCTTAACTGATCAAACAAGTCCTCAATTCGCGGTAGAGGGTACCGGTTCTTTACTGTCACTTTGTTCGACTACCGATAGTCAATACACATTCGCATGGTACCATCCTTCTTCTTTACAAATAAGACCGGTGCTCCCCAAGGAGAGGCACTAGGTCTAATAAACCCCCCTATCTAGTAATTCTTGCAACTGAGACTTTAACTCCTTCAACTCAGTCGAGGCCATCCTGTAGGGCGCTTTAGACACCGGCGCTGATCCAGATACAATCTCGATGGACAATTCCACCTCTCTTGCTGGTGGTACACCACTCAATTCTTCAGGGAACACATCAGAGAACTCTCTTACCACATGTATATCCTATACTTTCACATGTTCCCTCTTGCTGTCCAATACCAAGGCTAGGTATGCTTCACACCCTTTCCTCATGCATCGATACGCTTGCATTGCTGAAACCACATTCACAAGGGAATTCGCACCGACTCCCTTTACTATCACTTTGTGACCTTTACCATTACTGAGTATCACAATCTTTCTTTTACACTTAACCACTGCATTGTACTTAGTCAACCAATCCATTCCCAGTGTTACATCAAATTCATCAAAAGGCAACTCGATTAAATCCACTGGGAACACACTACCCTGAACTTCTAGTGCACAATCCCTATACACCTTATTCACATTCACACTATTTCCCAAAGGACTAGATACACATATTTCATATTTTAAACATTCCGCTTTAGGCATCCTTTCACATATCTTTTTAGAACACATATAAGAATGAGTTGAACCAGGGTCTATAAGTGCAAACATTTCCACATCATAGAGTAGAAAAGTACCTGCTATCACCTCAGGCGCATCTTGATCCTCTTGTGCTTTCATTGCATAAGCCCGCACTGGCGCCACATTAGGCCTATCCACAATCTCAGAATCTGCTGCACCTCTAGACTGGTTACCTCTGCCACGTCCTCTTTCTCTTCCTCTATTAGCAGAAGGCAAATTTGAACCACCCCTACTCTACTCTTGCTGATTTCCTGACGTCTCATAAGCATTCGGGCAGTTAGCAAGGAAATGCTCAGTGCTTCCACATCTAAAACAAGCACCCGTCACTCTCCAGCATTCTCCTCTATGCCTCTTACCACAGTGAGGACACTCATGTACCTCACTTCTGTTACTAGATGTTCCTCTCCCAGAACCAGATGCTGTAGGAGCGGCACGCTTCTTACCTCTCACTGCAGAACTGAATACTGATTCCGCAGGTGGTGCTATAGGAGAATCTCTTGATCTTTTACCCGCATGGGAACCACCTCTATTTGCATTTCTCCTCTGTAACCTATCTCGCTGAGCTCCCAAGGATCTCTCAGCTCTCATTGCCGCCTGAACTATCCGGTAATAACTCACATTCTGCTCAGTAGTCAATGAAACCAACAATGCCTTGATTTCCTCATTCAATCCTTCTTCAAACTGCTGACACCGAAACTCCATAGTCAAAACACCTTTCGGCGCATACTTGCTCAAACGACAGAATTCCTTCTCATAATCCGCTACTGTCATAGCTCTCTGTCTTAAATTCAAGAACTGCTTCCAGTTGGCCTCTTTGTGAGCTTTTGTCACAAACTTATTTCTGAACTCCTTTTCAAAGAACTCCCAAGTAATAGGATCAGGAAGCATCGGATTCTGCAGAACTAGCTTCCACCAGTCGTATGCTGCACCCTGAAGCAGCGACACCACACACTCCACTTGCTGCCCCAAAGGACACTTGATCTCTCCCAAAATCTTCTGTACCTTTTCCAGCCAGTACTCTGCCTTTTCAGACTCATCCATACTGGTACCGTGGAATTCTTCTGCCCCATGTTTTCTCAAGGTTTCCAATGGTGCTTGTGGTGCAATCATGCGTTCCATAACCCTTGCCATATCTAGCGACATCTTCATTAAGGCTTCCATAGGACCCTCTGGAATAACATTCCCAAAGCTAGCTGGCCAAGACTGACCAGACTCCATTACTTCTACTTCTCGAGGATTCACACTTTCAGCTGTCTCTTCTCTAGTATTGCGATCAGGATCCATTGCTGACTACACAAACCAAACAAGGACGTCCACATTAGGTCAACAATACTAAACACAATCTAGCTAAACAATCTCCCAGAAAAGACTAAACCTAGGGCTCTGATACCACAACTTGTGACGCCCTTTTCCCACGTCAGACTAGCTTAGCTAGTCCTAGTTAGAGAAGGCCGTGCACACACAATAGAACACATGCATAACCTTATGGAAACCTAAACCAAAAAGATTTCATCACATACGATCATACATCATACATACTTATACAACTGTTTCGTTATTATTCTTAGTTATCTCATTATTACATGCCTTTACATATCCGATACACATAATAATTACACAAAAAGTCTATACAAAATTCCTGAGTAACAAACCCCCAAAACCTACACTATCCACTTCCTATTGTTGACCGTCGATATGCGGGTGCGTCCTTCGGTCACCTCTTGTCCGTACCTGCATGGATTAGAGTAAACCCGTGCTAAGCGATAACGCTTAGTGGGGAAACACATATATAACAAGTAATTTAACACACAAATAAGGATACCATTCACTGCATGCTAGTAATCATGCTTAATTAAGAATCACTTCATCAAATTCCATTCCATGCATAACATGGTTTAGTACTATATTCAATCATAAAGCAACATTCACATATTCACG
This sequence comes from Excoecaria cochinchinensis, assembly GCA_947683425.1. Classification (NCBI taxonomy): domain Eukaryota; kingdom Viridiplantae; phylum Streptophyta; class Magnoliopsida; order Malpighiales; family Euphorbiaceae; genus Excoecaria; species Excoecaria cochinchinensis. The sequence goes on along the minus strand of CANTUQ010000148.1, from coordinate 8,682,816 downwards.
TATTCACATCGCATACTATATTGTATCACAATCATTTCCACTTATTAATTAGTTGGTTAGCCTGCAATCCAAAGACGCGGATAACGGGTATCGCATTGGTACCACTCAGGTACTAGAATCTCATTGAGATTACACTTACGCATTGGTACCCTCAGGTACAAAATATCAATCCACTTATAATAAAATACAACAAGGATTATTCACATTGTTTTCGCATTGTGATTCCCATAGAATCAGACACATTTAACGCATGGGGCTGCAGCACTTGACCCTATAGGCATGCCTAACTATCCACTACTTGACTCGCAAGCTTAAGTTGTTAAACATATTATTCAATTCACATTGATCACTTTTCACATCACATATGTTGATAGCTAACATCACATTCACTCTACACATTCGCATTAGCACATAGCTTTACATTTCACTTGCATACTCAATATGTTTCCAAACTCATTCTTCATAGTTAATAATCACATATTTGATTGCATTCAAGAATCATCATGTAGTATGCAAATGTACATTACCTAATTCACACATAATACTTACTCATAATGTCCTTCATTTCAGCTCAAAGCCTTGCCATTTGAAAGGCCAAACACATTAGGGGTATATTGCCAAAACAAGGTAGGTCACGGTCACAACCAATTTGGTTGTCACCGTGACATGTTGAAGTCCAAAACAAAATGCAAATTGAGGACAGGTCACGGTCACAATCAATTTGATTGCCACCGTGACATGTTCCTAATTCTCGGCAGAATGCTACTTGAGGGTATGTCACGGTCACAATCAATTTGATTGTCACCGTGACATATCAGATTTGCAGGGCAGAATGCTTCCTTGGGTACCTCACGGTCACAACCATTTTGATTGTCACCGTGACATACCCAATTCAGCTAGGCAGAACAGAACTCCAGCATACCTCACGGTCACAACCAATCTGATTGTCACCGTGACCTATGCAAGATTTCCAATTCCACATTCTATTCCCATTTCCTTTCAAGGACTTCCAAGCCATTTTCCTTTTTAACAAATTAACCCAATTCATCAACCACATACCCAATTGGCACATACCTGATTTCCATCTTGACATTGGTATTCACTCATAGCATAAATCATAATCATATTCATTATACACATAGCATACATATTCTCAAACAACATTTTCACAAAGCATATCTCCACATCCAATATTAAACCTAGCCATACAATTTCATGCTCAAGGCCATTACTTCTCATATACACATGATTCATACCAAATTCATATTCAAGCAACACAATTTTCATAGTTATACAACTAGGGTTTGTTCCCAAACCTTGTCGCCTTAGCTCCTAATCTCGACGAATGCTCGGTTCTCTGATTACAGCTTTCCCTTTATCCATCTTCACTTCTTCAACTAGCAAAACCAGTCCAATTCCAGAATTGAACATAATCCATCAATTCTCATTCCAATACCAAATCAAAACCAAGAAGAAGAGTAGAAGATGAGAACAAGCATTCATAATCACTTACCTCTTAAGTCCAACAACTTAACTCTTGAGCAACTTAACAACTTGAACTTCTTAATAATTATCCAATTTGATTTAAAGACTAAAGGAACTACTCACACGGCAAGAGGAGGTAGAAAACACAGAAAATAACTCAATTCTCATAAATGGGTCATTTCCCTACCTCAAAGGAACACTTGCATGCAAAGGTAGAGGTGGCACACACACATAAAGCCACACGGATTCCACTCACATAACCTATCTCCACCAACAAATTTCTTACCTTATTTTATTCCTAGTTAAACCATCATTAAGTGACCTAATGAACCTTTAAACCATTCCTATCTAAATCTCATAAATATACCAATTAGCCACTAAACTATCCACTCAACTTTTAATCAAGTCCTGCCTTCATTCCTATTTAGTCCAAACCACACATTCAATTCACACACATTCCAATTCAGATTAATTCTTTTAGGGTACATGTCCGACCATGACACTGACCGCCATGTGAGATGCCAAAATTAAAGCATTATCAAACAGAATGCTTTTACATAGCGGTGAGGTCATTCTTGACTGTCATGTGGGTCGACGGATAGCTACAATTTTTTAAGTCTCGCACGATCACACGTCGGTAAGAGTTTTTTGAACGCCGTGTGATTCAATGAACTTCTACAATTTGCACTGAAGTATGGTTGTGTTTCCACAAACGCAATTGTTCTTTTCTAGAAACACAGCGTCGCTCTATTCTATAAACTTCCAACCCAAAAATCCATTCAAATCATCAAATCGCTCTTCAACCCATTCCAAAACCATATTTTTCACTTATTTAAATCAAGACAATTTTAATCATAACTTTTCTAGGTCTATTTACACAAATCAAAATCATAATTAATCATTAATCAAAACCATGAATTCTTTATTCAAAATACTACAAAAATCACCTCAAATTTCATTACTAAATACACAAATTATATCAATTCATTCAATAAATAAAACTCACTTCAAAAACACTCAGAAACTGAAGACATAGGGTCCTATGGTAGTCCATATCAAAATTACCCGATGAAGATATCGGTACCTATTTCGCGGGCAAATGAATGAAGGTTATAGGTGTTCGCCCTTAAAGTTCACAAGATTAAAGGTTTTCGGTGACGGGAAGTTTTTATGTGTTAAAACGAGTTTTTTAGTTGAAAAATTTAGTTTTGGGGTTGACCGATGGGCAATGGGTGGCTCATCGCTCACTCCCGAGCGACGGTCAACTCTGGCTAAAGCGGTGCCCATCGTTTGCATTTGAGCGACGCCTATCCTTCGCATGAGCGACGTCCATCGCTCGCACATGAGGGCCCCCCTCTCACGCAAGCAACCCCGGTCGTTCGCTCCTATCCCTCGCGTATGTTGTTCGTGCCTATCCCTCGTGTAATCGCTCCCCACTTAAAAGATCGGGCTGCCCCTACTACTGACGCCTGTCGGTACGCCGAGCGATGCCCGTCAGTCGATGATCTGCGACGATTTGTAGGGATTTTCAAAGTGAATTTTTATAGGATTTTGTATATCTTCTCCAAGATCAATGGATTCTAACTTAAGATCTTCTCCAAATATTTCAAAATATTTGATTTGATTTGATTTGATTTCCAAATATTCTTCAAAATCAAGTGGTTTTGATTTAATTTCATAAATATTTTTCAAATTCAAATTTAAAATTTTAAATCTTTTTGAATTTTTAATCTTAGCCTATAAATAGTAAGCTAAGATTCATTTTTAAGTGTTGGAAATATTTTCAAAAAAAAGTGTTGGAAAAATATTTCAAAAGATTCTTCTTCTTTATTTCATCAAAATTTCATTAAATCTTAATGAAAAATAAGGAAGAATCCGAGAAAGCAAAATTAATTCGTTTCTACTCGATCTATCCTTTTAATATTCACGATTATTATGAAAATCAAGTAAGAAAAATCAATTTTCTTCTCTTTATTTGATTTCAAAAAATAACATTTTTGCAGTAGAAAATTTCCTCAAAATTGTACGTCACCAGTTGATACTTATAGAATACAAGGGAAAAAACCACACAGCATTCGCCTTCAGAAGACAATAGTCCAAGGGTAAACATTTCGGATTAACCTCTAATTTATTTTATTTCTTTACATTAACTTATTTGTGATAAATTGCACCAAAAGGGATTTTAATTGTGAAAAATTGGGTTTTAATTGACTTTTCCTCATTTTTTCTAGGTCTAGAACGACCGACAGGCTGAAGGTCCATCGATCTGCCCGTCGGTCGGCCTAAAGACGACCGTCGCTCGTGCAGCTTTGGCCGTCCATGGGCCCTCCTTTCCCATTTCTTTGTTATTTCATTTCCTTTCAACTTTATTTTGACTCATCTCAAGGTAATTTATTTCCATTTATTTTATTATTCAGATTATTTGTTCATTGCTGCTTTTTTATTAATCCTTTCCATCGTCATTTTATTTTACTCTTTTACAAACATGTTATTTGTTTTTTGTGAGTTTAACTGTTTCTCTTGAATACGGGGTACTGAGAAGGGGGATCCAACTAGCATGATTCGGGGACACCAATTTGGTTTATTTCCTATACCCTATTTCCTTTTACTTTATGTTTTTAATTCCAATTTATTGTAAATGTTAATTCTGAGCTCGCTAATAAGAAAAATAGCAAAGGATTTCTACAAATGGGTTTAATTTTCTTTAAATAAAATAGGACCAATGTCCTGGTTTTTTATCCAAACAAAACAAACATATTAACATTATTCTTTCTCTAAATATGCATGCAAGGACTAATGTCCTCACTTCAAAATGAATACTCCCATTTTATGTATGTTTGTTTATCTTCTATTCATTTATAATAGGGGTTGTATTCCGCCCCTAGTTTTGTTGTAATTTATCCCATTTTAATTTATTTTATGATTCATTTATCTTATTTACTGCTTTCCATTATATGATTGATTTGAGCTATAAATTCTTGCATTTAACTGTATGAGAAAATGGAATGAAAGTTAAAATTCAAAACTCAATTATAATTTAATCAAGGTATGAACAAATGGGAAGTCCCGAACTATCTTTGGTTGGCTCAACGAGGTTAGATGACCCTTTCTAATGTTCTATTAGAAAGGGAATTCCAAAATATCTCATGTTGCCCAAAATAGGCCCAAGTTGCATTATCTTAGGCTCCACGAGGTTAGATGAACCATCTCGATGTACTATTGGGATGGGAATTCAAAAATATCTCTAGCTTGCCCAAAATAGATGTATATGCATCATCTTAGGCTTCACGAGATTAGACGAATCTTTCCAATGTTCTATTGGATGGAGGATTCCAAACTATCTTTGATTGCCCAAAATAGACACACATGCGTTATCTTAGGCTCAGTGAGGATAGACAACCCTTCTCAATGTTTTATTGGGTCGCAACTCCAAAACACCTCCTTGTTGCCCAAAATAGATGCCCTTGTAATCTTTTACAAGTCTTATGAACCTCTCTCGAATGCCCTAAAAGCGGGTCTTCGGGGCCTCCGGAGTTCTGCGCACGCCACAGTGGTGACTCTGCTGGTGATTTTCTTGAGACTTTACTTCGAAAGTACCTTGATTAAAACATATGATTGAGTTTTAGTTTAAAAATTTCATCCCTCTTTGAAATTGCACAGCATATCATTAAAGCCTTAGATCTATGCTAGTTTAGTCCTTATTTTAATGCTGATGAATTCTCGAAGCATAACCCTACGTTCACTCAATGTAGGAAAGTGTTAAGGATAATCACCAGCCCAAGCATAGTACCATTTGGTATATTAAATGATGACCTAACCAGTCGTTATGCTCATGATGAGCGAGACTCGTTGGCAGGGATCATGCTTGGGTGGCCTGAAAGTATCATCACCCTGGCCAAAGCTCATATAATGAACGCAGATACTTCTCCTAGGTGGTATGAACCATAATACCCTACTTACTGCATGAATCATCATGTATTGGACAAACCCAGATAGATTGGTTGGTCACCTAATCAAAGGCTTTCATGCCCCGATAAGCCCATGTCAATTTATGTGAACTGTCTAAATACATAATGGTCAAAGGCCATACGTATGCACATTAGTTGAGAGAGGTTATGCTGCCAGTTTACTACCATGCACCATACGTGTTTGTCGGGTTCCCCGTTAACCCATGGATTAAGCCCACCTAGGAAGAGACCACATGACGTCTTGTGTAGGAGGAACAAGGGTGGAAGGATCTACTTGCATTCATGTGGTTGTGGATGCTGCATAGCATGACCATGTATTATGTGGCATTCATGCATCATCCTGACCCGGTATGTTTTGCAGCCATCATAGATCTACCCAGGTGGTCTAGAGGTCCCCGTGGCCGGCTACGTAAAAATCCATTCTCTGAGCTACTAGAAAGGGTGGAATATTCAGAGTCACTTTTCGAGAGCAGTGAAGCTAACTCCTCTCAGTTCTCTATAGATAGTGAAATCGCCATCCCACAGAGAGAAGCAGATGCCACCCTGGCCTTGATAGACGAGGAAGTTGGTAGAAGGTTTGAGGAGTTTGAAAATAGAATGATGGCCATAATGGCGAAAATGGCCCCGCCTGCCACACAAAACCTAGCTGCCCCTCCTATGAGACAAAATGAACAAGAGGAGGCTAAACCCAATTGAGGAGGTTCATCCACCACTAGTGGACTTGAGGGCTACCACATCTACAGGGCAGAGAAGAGCGGTAGCCTACAGAATAGAGAATGACTTGGAAGAGGATGAGTATGAGGAACCTGTATCAGTGAAAGGGAAGGCACCTCAGACGAAAGAGGCGATCTGGAGGAAGATAGAAGAGAAGTTCGAGGTGATATCTTGGCTGTTGACAAGGGGGCAAGGGATGAGCCCCTTAAAATGCCAAACATTCTAAAATTTAATGGTACTTCAGACCCCACGGCACATGTGAAGCAATACTCCCTAGTAATAAAAGGAACAGCCCTGACCAAGAGGTAGAAGATAGAGTACTTCTGCTTGAGCCTGATAGGACCCACGGTGGACTGGTACCATGGGCTAGATCGGAGAACCAAAGAGGACTGGGATCTATTGACTGAAGAGTTCCTCAGGCAGTACGACTGCACTACGAGGATGGAGGTGACATTGAAAGATTTGGAACTCTTATAGTAGAAATCTGGGGAGTTATTTCACGAGTATCTGACCCGATGGAGAAATCAGGTAATAGAGATGAAAGGGGAAGCTGGATACTCAGGATCAGATTAGACTCTTTATTAAAAATTCTAGTCCGTATCTAAAAGATGGGCTAAAGATAAAGGGTTCAAAAGACTGGGAGTCACTGAAGGATATAGCCATTGAGGCTGAAGGTGAGTACCTAGCAAGAAGGTCAAGCAGTGAGGCTTATACGAAAAAGAGCAGTGGTAGTCATAGGGCGAGTAGGCCAGTGAGTTCTAGCAGTAGCAGCAGAATGGGAAAGATGATCGAAGTCTCAGCTTCAAGTGCCGATCCGAGGCACTTTTCAAATCTAGGGAGGTCTTTCTCCTGGGTGCTGAGAAGATTGATGAAGGAGGGGATATTACAACCTCTAGCACCTTAACCAGCCCGGACTCGGGGACAATCGGGGCACAAGGACGATAAGTATTGTGCTTATCATCAACACACTGTGCATACAACTGATAACTGTAGGGCATTGAGGCATGTCATCCAGGATCTGATCGATTCCAAGCAGATCAAAGATCCAAAAAAGAGAGTGAACTAGAAGAAGTCCGGATACAATAATGTAACCCCACTAGTGTTCATAATTGGGTCTAGTTTACCCGAATGTTATGTGTTGAAGGATTTGTATGGAAGTGAGAATGTTGCTATCACTTGCCCAGAGGGGGTAAGTGAAGAAGGGATTCCTATGGCAATAGTAGATTGTTGGTCCACTGATGATAGTGGAAATGAAGATAATAACCTTGATGATGAAGAGTCTGCTTACCCCTGGGGTTCAGATGAGGAAGAGAAGGAGGAGTATGAGAAGAAGGTCAGAGCAGTGACCCAGAGCGGAAGGGTTGTTCCGGAGATTGAGAAGCCACAAGATCCCGTGGTAGTTCAGAAGGAGAGGGAGCCAGGGGAAGATTCGATAATGAAGCAGTTGAAAAAGACGCCGGCTCAAATATCGATATGGGATCTACTGAGACAGTCTCTTTCTCATAGGAAGAAGTTGGTGGAAGCCTTATGCGATTCTACAGTGGCAACTACCATCTCCCCCACAAAATTATTGGCATAGCGAAGGGAAGTACTGGTGAGAACCTCGTGTACTCAAGCGCTGATTTGTCGGCCGACGGTCGTAACCACAACCGTCCCTTGTATATAAGGGCCCAAATAAATGAGAAGCACACTACCTGTGTCATGGTGGATGACGGTTCCTCCATAAATGTCTGCCCTTTGGTAGTAATGGCGGCTTTTGGGGTGTCAAAGGACGTGTTGAGCAAGTCTGACCTTACAATCATAGCCTATGATAACTCCCGAAGACAGGTATCAGGGACATTCAAGGCAATGGTCAAGTCTAGGCCAATTGAGATAGAAGTGGAATTTGAAGTCCTCCCCATTCCAGCCAACTTTTCGGCCCTGTTGGCCAGGCCATGATTTCACAAGCTTGGAGGGGTGCCACCCACATTGCATCAGATGATCAAGATCCCACACGAGGGGCAAGTGGTGACAATCAGAGTGGCAAGGGAGAATCAGGTGTCCGTACTTGAAATTGCAAGACAACCCTTCAACGGGTTTCATGTGGCCGTGATTGGCGAGGAGGAAGACATCGCAGGAAGCCCTCAAGTTGTAAACTTGATAAAGAGGATGTCTTTCCTCCTTGGATCCGATTTGGTCAAAACTTCCTGGGGACCGCAAGCTACCATTGCTATGACATGTTAGAAGGATAGGAGAGGCTTCGGGTATGAAGGCACCGCAATGACGAGCAAGAGGGTAGTAGGTAAGATCCCTCATATTAAGGAGAGCTTTGTGCCAGCTATTTCAGTATGTGCCTATATGGGAGAAGCCGAGACTTAGTTGGTGGATGGAAGAATTATACCGGGATTTGAGGTCTTTGATGATGTCTTCGATTGGGACATTGGAATGATCAAGCCAGCAAAGGGTTTTTGGGATAAAGAAATCATGACCAAGGGGACTATCTAGGACCGAGAAGCGCCCGAGGATATTATCACTGAAAAGTTGGTGGCCACTCGAGTGAAGGGGAATGAGAAGATGAGAGACAAAATTGTAGAAGAGCAGAGTGAAGTTCCACAGGGGGTTGCTGCAGTACCTTCGAAATGCCAGTTTGATGCACAACTGTCGGCTACAACATCTACATCGGCAGAGAAAGAAGAAGATGATAATTTAGATTTTCTTTTTATGCCAAAACATTTTAATAATGTTGATGACATTTCCAGTTCAATTAATAATATAAACAATTTTGCTTACTTGTGTGATGTTTTTGATGATTTCCCTATGCATAATCACAATCATAACTCATTTATATTTGATATTAATTCAACTAATGCCATTCCATTTAATCTCGAAACTTCAGAAAACCCGAAGGAAATCTTGATAGCATCTAAGGTAACTCCTAAAGAGAGATTAAAATTTGAGAGAATTTTAAGAAAATATGAAAAAGTCTTTGCCTTGACCTACGAAGACATGCCAGGAGTCGATCGTGAAATCGCTGAACGTGCCATAGCGACATACCCAAATCATAAACCAGTTAAACAGAAGCTCAGAAGACTTAGGCCAGAATGGGCAGAGAAAGTGAAGGAAGAAATCCACAAGTAGATTGAGGCCAAGTTTCTGGTTGAAGTGCAATATCCAACTTGGTTGGCCAACATCGTCCCGGTAGCCAAGTAGAACGAAAAAGTGCGCGCGTTCGTGGACTATCGGGATTTGAACAAAGCTTGTCCAAAGGATAACTTTCCACTACCTCAAATCAACATGTTAGTAGACAGCACCACTGCTTGCATGATGTATAGCTTCGTGGATGGATACGATGGGTATAATCAGATTCTCAATAAGATAGCCGATCGGATTAAAACAGCCTTTATAACAGAGTAATGTCGTTTGGGTTGAAGAATGCAAGCACAACTTATCAGAGGATGGCTACTTGGATCCTCGATAACTTGATCCATAAGGAGGTAGAAGTATAGGTCGATGACATGATGATCAAGTCGGCCACCAGAGAAGGTCACTTTAAAGCTATTGAGAAGTTCTTTCAGAGGATCAGCAAATATAATTTGTGGTTGAACCCTAAGAAGTACATTTTCGGGGTCACCTCAGGAAAGCTGTTGGGGCATGTAGTCAGTCAGAGAAGGATTGAGATCGACCCGGACAAAGTCAAAGCCATTAGGGAAATGCCAGTGCCTCGAAAAGATAAGGATGTCAGAAGCTTTTTGGGCAATTTGCAGTATGTCAGCAGGTTCATCGCCAAGCTCACTTCAATTTGTGAGCCAATCTTCAAGTTGCTCAAAAAAGACCAGCCTGTAGTATGGAATAAAGACTATCGGAAGGCCTTCGATACCATTAGGGAATACTTGCTGAATCCCCAAGTTTTGAGATCTCCTCAACTGGTCAAGCTGCTAATCCTATACCTAGCAATAGAAGACAGCTCAATAGGTGCCATGATGGCTCAAGAGGATGAATTCGGAGTAGAGTTTGCAGTTTATTACCTTAGTAAGAAGTTCATTTCTTATGAGGTCAAGTATGCAGAAGTGGAAAAGATTTGCCTAGCTGTGATTTGGGCCTTTAAGAAGTTCAGACACTACTTCCATTCATACAAGGTGCAAGCAATCGCTAAACAAAACCCTCTCAGATGCCTGCAAGAAGCCCCCTCTCTGTTTGGAAAAATGGGAAGATGGCTGCTACTACTACAAGAGTTTGATGTTAAGTATGTCACCTAGAAGACCATTAAGGGACGTGCAGTAGCAGAGATCTTGGCAGAGCACCCTATCGAAGGAGATTCATTTGAGTTTAACTTCCCAGACGAGGATGTTACGGCCATTGCAGTACAAGGTTGGCAGTTACATTTTGATGGAGATTTTAACAGCAAGGGGGCAGGAGTAGGGATCATTCTTACAACCCCAGATGATGAAAAACTCCCATTAGCTAAGAAACTGAGGTACAAGGCCACTAATAATGAAGGTGAATATGAAGCTTGCACTTTCGGGTTAGAAGCCTTGATAGCCTTGGGGGCAAAGGATATATAAGTGTTTGGAGATTCATCACTAGTAATCAACAAGATTTGGGATGAATGGGCTGTGAAGGAGGAGCGACTGATGACATATGTGAAGCATTTGAAGAGTCTGAGCAGTCAGTTTGAGACATATACTTTCCATTTTGTCCCAAGGGATGATAATTAGTTAGCGGATGCCCTTGCGACTTTGGTGGCAACATGTGATAATCCAGAAGGAGTAGCCATGAAGCTTGTCTTGATCTCCAATTCTGAAAAGCCCAGTTTCGAGTGTAATCCAGTCATGGAAGTTGAAGTGGTTGATGAGAAGCCTTGGTATAATAACATCAAGAATTACCTAGAGAAGACAGCATTCCTAGAAGAGGCTACTGAAAAGGACTAAAGATTGATCTGCAAGCTATCCACTCAGTTTATTTGTACAGATGGTGTGCTATATAAGCGACAAGTCGATGGTATTCAGTTGAGGTGTCTGAGCGAGAAAGAAGCTGAGAAGGTTCCATGCTGGAATCTATGGAGCCCACATGAATGGGTTAATGCTAGCAAAGAAGATTATGAGGCAAGGGTTTTACTGGCTTACGATTGATATTGATTGCTCAAAATATGTCAAGCAGTGTCAATTGTGCCAGCAGTATGCAGACCTGAGACATTTACCAGTTTCGGAGCTATACAATTTAACATCAACTTAGCCGTTCGTAGCTTGGGGAATAGACATTATTGGAGAGATCCCTGCGGCCTCTAATGGATGTAGGTTCATCATAGTCACTATCGACTATTTCACTAAGTGGGTAGAAGCAGAATCATTCAAGAAAGTCGATGCCTAGGTGTGACGCGCGTCGAACCTAGCAAAGGCCCTCGTTGAGCCCGCTCTTAGGGCTCGAGGGATTGGTTCGCGTCTTTTGGTCTTGGGCATCATGAGTCATCTTGGATGCCTCCTTTCCAATAGAACATTGGAAAGGATCATCTAGACTCACAACGCCTTTGGGCACCATTAAGGTATTTTGGAGTCGCCACCCAATTTACAAAAAATTGGAAAAGGTCTCTAACCTCTATTGGTCTAAACCAGAGATGGTGTTCGGAACTTCACTCTTATTAATGACTTAAGTTTATAAATGAGTTTTTAAGAAATCAAAATTCCATCTCTCATCTCACGTGATTGTGCATTGAATTTAAAGTGAATTTGCAAACATATTGAAAGCGATAAATAAAGCGGTAAGTAAATAAATAAATTACGAAAGAAAATTGGGACAGAACAATCCCCCAAAATAAAATAAGAAAGCATAATAAAACTTGCCCCAAAATTAATTACAAGGGCCCGAATGAATGAAAAACACATACAAAATAATTAAAAGTGCGTCATACATAAATCGGGTCATTTATTACATTTTAGGAACATTGGTTCCTTTTAACTTAAAAAAATTGGAGAACTATTTTTGGGTATTGATTGGGAAAACTGGGATGAGAGATCCAATTTTATGAAAATTAGTTCTCCATTTGAACGTGAGATTTTATTGGTTAAAATAGGACATTGGTCCATTTTATTAATAAAAATCAAGTTATTAATTGTTATAAAAAATATGATTTTCTATAATACGGACGGATATAAAATACATTTTTACATACAATACATAAAAATAATAATAATAAAAAAACAACAATTAAAATGCAAACCCTCAATTTGAAAGTCTTTAATTTCCCGATCCTCCATTCGGTGAGAAAACACTCATGTGTGTGGATTTATTAAATTGACAAAGTAAAAAGAGAAAAGGAGTTATTAACAAAATAAATGAATTAAATTAATCCTTTACATCATCATTTTCTTTTACTATTTTACTAACATGTTATTTGTTTTTTTGTGAGTTTAACTGTTTCTCTTGAATACGAGGTGCTGAGAAGGGGGATCCCACTAGGATGATTCGGGGACACCAATTGGGCTTATTTCCTTTACCCTATTTCCTTTTACTTTATGTTTTTAATTTCAATTTATTGTAAATGTTAATTCTGAGCTCGCTAATATGAAAAATGGCAAAGGATTTCTACAAATGTGTTTGATTTTCTTTAAATAAAATATGACCAATGTCCTGGTTTTTTATCCAAACAAAACAAACATATTAACATTATTCTTTCTCTAAATATGCATGTGAGGATCAATGTCATCACTCCAAAATGAATACTCTCATTTTATGTATGTTTATTTATCTTCTATTCATTTACAATGGGGATTGTATTCCGCCCCTAGTTTTGTTGTAATTTATCCCATTTTGATTTATTTTATGCTTCGTTTATCTTATTTATTACATTCCATTATATGATTGATCTGAGCTATAAATTCTTGCATTGAACTGTATGAGAAAATGGAATGAAAATTTAAATTCAAAACTCAATTATAATTTAATCAAGGTATGAATAAATGGGAAGTCCCGAACTATCTCTAGTCTTCGGCTCAATGAGGTTAGATGAACCTTTCCAATGTTCTATTAGAAAGGGAATTCCAAAATATCTCTTGTTGCCAAAAATAGGCCTGAGTTACATTGTCTTAGGCTCAATGAGATTAGATGAACCATCTCAATGTACTATTGGGATTGGAATTCCAAAATATCTCTGGCTTCCCCAAAATAGACATATATGCATCGTCTTAGGCTTCACGAGATTAGATGAATCTTTCCAATGTTCTATTAGAATGAGGATTCCAAAAGATCTCTAATTGCCCAAAATAGACACACATGCGTTGTCTTAGGCTCAGTCAGACTAGATGACCCTTTCCAATGTTTTATTGGGTGGCGACTCCAAATCACCTCCTTGTTGCCCAAAATAGATGCCCTTGTAATCTTTTACAAGCCTTATGAACCCTTCTCCAATGCCCGAAAAGCGGGTCGTCGGGGCCTCCGGGGTTCGGCGCGCATCACAAACCCTTTGTAATTCTTTAGTTAGGAACCAATTCTCATCAATTAAAGCATACTTATATTCTCATTCCAAAACTGTCTAGAGAGATGCGAAAAAGAAGAAGAAGGTAACTTACCAATTCTAAGAAATTCACAAACCCAAGCTCAATCTTCCTTCAAATCTTTACTTGAGCAGCCAAGTAAATAAAAGAGAACAAGAAAGGGGAGAGGAAGAAGAGAGAGCAGATCATGATCCTTTTCTCTTCAACTAACCTTCTCCTTAAATGCTCCACCTAATTTCACTGCTAGGTGCCAAATGCCGATTGGTCACTATAGCAAATTACTAATTAATCCTCCATTTCCTTTCTTATCTTACATCTATCTTATAATTAAATTAGACTTACAAATTGACCCACCAAATTAATCCTTTTAATGCCATACAAGCCTTAATTCACAAATTCTTAATTACCGGACTTACCAAAACTTTTTGCAATAATACCAATTATGTCTCTTTAACCAATTCACTACCAAACATGAACATTTAGCAGCTTAATTCTTTCAAAACATGTCCAAATACAACTAGGGGTATTTTGGGTCATTACAAAATGGCATAGGCACTTATGGACCAATGATAATCTAAACAACCATTTCAGTCACTATCTGAGAATGCCTGCAAGGAAACTTTGGAATTACCTAAAAGAAAAAGATATACAGTACCGACAAGATAACACATAAGATGTTTAACTACCTTTTAATATTCATCAGTGGGAGAAAGCATAAACAGAGATAACTTGTTAACAACAAATCCAATACCTAATCGAGTAAGAGTGACATACTGTAAAGCACCCAAAAGTTGTCTATATTGTTGAGGATTATCATGAGGCTTACAAGTAGACTTGGTTAAATTTAGACTTGTAACCATAGGAGTAGTATAAGGCTTGAATATAAAGAGATAACAAGAGGCCAACATATCCTTGATATATTTTCATTGAGTAAAAATGAGGCCAAACCTTGTATAAAAGGCCGCAATCCTTAAGAAGTGATGTATCCGACCAAGATCTAGAACTAGAAAGGTAGTTTAAAGTTGAGATAAGAACCACTGCAACTTACTAGTATTAGAACAAGTTATCAAAATATCATTGACATACACTAAGATGTAAAATTTAAGTGCACTATAGAGAAGAAAAAAGAGTGAGGAATCAACCTTTGAGGATTGAAAACCAAGGAAAAGTAAGAAAAGCAATAGCCACTGAAACCATGCCCTAGGACCCTACTTTAAGCCATGAAATGACTCATGAGGTTTGCAGACAAAATAAGGAAAAGTCGTGTGACAAGCACCGAACCTCATGTGGCACCCAAATCGCCCTCAAATGGTCCACTTTTAGGACTCGAGGCCAAATGGAGGTTCATTTTAACTCGTGAAGGTTGGTCGCTACGCAATAGAAAGGGAATCATCCCTATCCAATATTGATGATCAACTCACGAAAGCATCTAAGTGGGCGCCAAGAGGTAGGTTTTTGGAGTCACCACCCAAATAAACATTAGGAAAGGTATAGTTTAACCTCATGAAGCCTAAACTAGAGAAGGTTCAGGACATCACTCTTACTTATACCTTGGTTAAGTTCATAAATGAGTTTCTATAATTAAATTTCCATTTCTCCTCACATAATGCAAATAAAGTGAAGGCGCATTACAAGCACATAAAAAAGGCAATAAATAAAGAGATAAATAAAATTATAATTGTTCTAAAAATAAATACAAATTCCATGACAAAAATGAAATGAAAGACATACATAAATCGGGGTGTTTATTAGGATGGAAACATTGGTTCCCACATACATATTTACAAAATCAAAGAGTTTCTTAAGTAACTTTGGAAAACTGGGATAAGTGATCCCATTTTTATAAATAGAAACACTTCTTTTCAAGTGGTATTTCTTAGATAGAAATTAGGATATTGGTCCCATTTTATTAGGAAAGTCCCAACTAATTAGTATAAACCTTTTTGATGAATTTTTATATTAATGCACATAAGAAAATATTTATTATCATAATGAAGGAAAATAAGATAAAATAAATCAAGCAATTGCAAAGAAACATAACTAGCCCTGATGTGACTCGAATGCTTCAATCTCGAAGTTCCCATTCTCGCAGAGATTGCTCACAAAAAGGAATGAGTTTGGGCCACAAAAAAAATAACTCATTAGTAAAGTCATAAAAGCACTTAAATAAACAAAAAACTAATATGCAATTAAAGAAAATGAAGATATTGAAATATAAGGGACAAGAAATAAATCTACATGCTTTAGAAAAAGAAATCAAGGCAAAAAATGGTGAGAACACATTAAAAGGCAAAGGGAACATGCATTAAAATAAATAAAATTAGCCGAACAGGGCCCATAGATGGCAAGTATGCAAGAGACGGGCAGGAAAGGAGCGACAGGCGGGACGGAGAGCTTCCGCTTCGTCCTGTCTGTCGCTTGAGAGATGCCTGTCTCTCAAGCCTTATTCACGTCTATCATGCCCAAAAACACGAAAAACCACTCAAACCTCCATTAAAACATTTTCTAACTCAAAAATCATGCATAAAGGGCCTCAGGCATGCATATTAAGCCCTAAAAACACATCATAACCATCTTTATGACCTTAAGAGGCTATTTAAACTAATAAAAACCCAAAACCACAAAAATCACATATTCATAAATCACCACACATCACAAACATATTTAAATCTAAACATGGAGTAATGATATTTAAGCCAAGAATATTTACCCTCAGATTGTTTTCTTAGCTTCTGGAGAAATAGAAAGTTCTTTTGCCTTCTTAACTCCCAAAATAATAATTTGAAATTTAGAGAGAAGGAACTTTCTCTCTCTATGAAATATTCTCCCTTTTGGTTGATTTTTAGATGAGATTAATGCTCTAATAGAAGATCTAAACCTAGGGAAGTATTAAATATGGTGTTTTTAAACAAAAACTTCTGAAGTTTTGTAACACCCCCATACCCCCAGTAAGGAATATCGGGGCGCCACGCGGGCACATACGTATACATGTACATATGCATACACTAGCGGAAGCGATAGCATTTAAACACATCCATTTAAGAGTAATAAAATAAAATAATACTACACTAGGGCCCCACATGTAAGTCATATTGACTACATATATACATATACATCTTTATCTTTATACATGTTCACATTACAATCTGTTTTCATTTAACTTTACATATATCTTTACATGTGATTTCTTTACTTGTATTACATAATGATGTTACTCAAAACATCCAAAAGAAACTCTATCTTATGCTCAAGGATCAAAACAAAAACTCCTAGTGGCCTTGACCTGCAGATGCCTTCCCACTGATCCAAACTTGTAAACCTACACGGAAGCAAACATCCATGCTAAGCAATAACGCTTAGTGGGGATGAAAATGATGCAAAGGACTTCTTTACAAAGTCACACATAAATCACACATTTCATATAACAAAATTAAATAAACTCATGCATATAGCTCTTATACGTGTATAGGTTACATGCTCAATTATCAAAAACTGTGAGCTCACATGTATCTAACATCTACTCTTTTACTTATTCATGTGCACTACAACTCAAGCATATAACTTTCACACACTTGTACAGATCAATTGTAACACCCCAAAATCGCCTTAGTAGTCTGAGCCTGACTGAGTCTGAATGTGCCTATATGTATCTGCGTGTGTGCGTACTTGTGTGCATTTTGATGTTGCAGGCATGTTAATTTATTTAAGTGTATGTGTTTATGTAAATGTTATGTGAGGAGAGGGGTTTGTTAGTGTGTGTGCATAGGATAAGGAAGTAGGATGTGAATAAGTGATGTTATTTGTGTGTGAGTGAGAGATGGGAGTAGGATATGCTAGTGGGATCATTTTCTATGAGAGGGTGACACATGGCAAGTGGATAGGGTTGAATTTAGTGGGTGATGAGAGAGAGGACAACTGTAAATCACTTTAGTTCTTCTTCCTTTTTCCCGTTGCCTTCCTCTCCCTCACTCCATTTTCATCCTCTTTTCCTTTTCTTCATCTTTCCCTCTCCTTCCTTGCATATTTCTGCTCTTCTCTTCTTCTTTGGGAGATTGTTTAGCTGGGTTGTGTCTCATAAGTTCAAAGGGTGAGTTTAAGTTAGTAATATCTTAGATTCTTTTCTTCCTCCTCTCTAGGTTTGATTTTCATTTATATGTTAATTGTTAGAATTAAACCTGGTTGTGTTTAATTTATCGTTTAGAGGAGCTTCCTAGAACATCTAAGGGGAAAGAGAAAGCGAGTGGAAGCGGAGCTCACGATTAGGAGCGAAGGAGATCAGGTTTGGGAACATTTGTGTAATTTGGGTATTTTGTGTATTTTGATGAATTATGCTTATTGATGATATGAATTGGGTGTTTTAGCTTCTATGAGTTATGGGTATTGTTTAATTTTAGTTGAGAATCATGGGTTGTAAAGAATGGAACTGAATTGTGGGAATTTTCATGTTTCTTAAAAATTACTAGTTTGAGAACTCTTAGATTTCTGATTTTGTAAATTGCTGGTTTTGATGACATTAATGAGTTTAAAGGACATGTTTTGAGTTGCAATTAATGGTTTGATTGAATGATTTTATTTAAATTTGAGTTTTGGAACCAAACAAGTGAATGGGTGAAATTGGAGAGTGAAATTCTGCAAATTTTGGCATTGGGAGTGGAAATCCCGACTCTGTCGCGAGCACGACGATGTTGCGAGGTCGCGACAGAGCTCGGTGATTTCCATTCCACCGCGCGCGCCGAGCTGCGAGCGGCCGGGTGTGCGCAGCAGGAACTCACTGTCGCGATCGCGACAGAGAGCTTCGTATTTTGGCCAAGCTTCTGTCGCGAGCACGCGCCTTGTCGCGAGCCCGCGACAGCTCTTGCGGGTACTCACTATCGCGAGCGCGATACTTATCGCGAGCCAGACAGTGAGATCGGTTTTGTCTCCACGCAAGCGCGGGGTTCGCCGTGGGTGCGACAGGAGGCTAACTTCGCCTCTGTCGCGAGCGCGACACCCTCTGGATTTTCTTTTGATTTCTTTTTGTTTTCGTATGATTTCAATATTTAACCTTCCAATTTGTATCATTTCTAGAATCGTGGATATATATAAGTGTGAATCCGTTATATGTTTTTATACCATTCATAAAATATGATGTAAACATATGTTGTGGAATGAAAGGTGCCTTGGATTATGCATGACCTGCTAGAGTCGAATAATTGGATAGTTAGGCATGCCTAATAGAGTTATGTGTAGCTGCAGCCATGTGTACGATTTGGACCCTGATCAGGTCCCCTGAATGGATCTTCGTGATCTTTCTGTTGAATCTTACTTAAGATTCTATGTGAAAATATTTTGGAACAAGAATAAAAAGATTGTTTTGATACCCTCGGGTATCTATGTGTTCTGAGAATATTTCTGGTACCTCCGGGTATCTATGTGTACTCGTTATCCACTATCTTGATATAGCAGGTGCAAAAGTGTTATTGGATGTTATGCATAAGTTCTGAATTATTGCTTATTAAGAATAATATAATTACAGTGCTACTACGCATTAGCTTAATTTTTGACATCTTATCAAGTAATTGTGCCATTCGTTTGTGATTGTTTGTTAACGCCACTGTGAGTGGCGGTATTGCATTTTGTGTTTTTCCCCACTAAGCGATTTCGCTTAGCACGGGTGTTTTATCCGTGCAGGTGTGGAAGATTTTTGTATACACGGTCAAGGCGTGCCACATCGGGAAGGCCATCACAACTAGAGATCGGAGTTTTATAGTATAGGCTTTCCTGTCTTTTGTATTAGATGTAATATTTTGTGTGCCCTTTGAAACAGTATTCTTTGGGCCTTTGTATATATGAATCTTTTGTAATATGTACAGACTTTGATTATGAATATATAATAAAAAGGAAAGAATTTATCCTGTTCAGTACCGCTGTGCTTCTCTTTTATAAGCTTTATAATATCTTTGTATTATCTGTTTACTTGCTGTGATCGAATGTTTTGGTATGTGTAATGTGACACTCCTATCTATCGGGACACTTCTCCCTCCACCGGGATAGAAGTCTCCATGGTATAGGTTGGGGTGTGACATTTGGTGGTATCAGAGCTATTGGTTTGGATGTTTCTGGGTCTAGGCGTGTTAGTGAGTCTGTTAGGGTTGTGTTGGCCTGATACGCATTGCGTCTATGTTTTGTAGTTGATGGAGTCCTCGCATGAGATGCCAGAGGGTTCAGCTGGGAGTGTGAATCCTCCTGAGCGAGATCCATTAGTTGGGGATCCGGCTCAGCCTCCTAGGGGACAACCTAAAGTGCCTATGGTTCTGTTGGAAGCGATGCTTAAGGTCTCGCAGGATATGGCTAGAATGTTTGAAGAGTGACAGCACCGGTAGCACCTATTGAGAAATTGAGAAAACATGGAGCGGAGGATTTCTTTGGTACAGGTTTGGATGAATCCAATAAAGCGGAGATGTGGATTGAAAAGATAAAAAGAGTGTTAAGGGAGGTTAAGTGTCCACCTGACCAAGCAGTGGAATGTGCCGAGTCCTTGCTGCAAGGCTCTGCTTATGATTGGTGGAGGTTAGTGATTAGTCGACCTCATATTCCTGACCCTATGACTTGGGAATTTTTTTGAGAGCAAGTTTCAGGATCGGTTTGTGACTAAGGTCTATAAGGATGCCAAGTGGGCGCAGTTTCTAAGTCTGAAGCAAAGGACGATGTCAGTGGCTGAGTATGAGAATGAGTTCACTAAGCTTAGCAAGTATGCACCTCCAAGGGTTCTTACAGATGAGTTCAGGTGTCAGCATTTTGAGTTAGGTTTGAATGAATCTTTGAAAGTGATGCTAGTTTCTCTGATGTCGGCTCCGAATGTTAGGTACTATCAGTTGATTCAAGCAGCCTTGAGGGCGGAGCGTTCAGAGAACATCTTGAGAGAGAAAGCTCAGAGAAAGAAGTCTTTTAGGGGTGGATCTTCTTCTGGAAAGAGACCAAAGGAGTCCCAAGGAAACCCTATTGATGAGTCTGTTACTAGTCCGGCCTCTAGAGGGAGAAGACGGGGCTCTTCTAGGGGATCGGGTGCAGGTAGAGGTGAGGGAACTCCCCGATGTGCCCATTGTAATAAGCTACATTTGGGTGAGTGTCGGTGGTTAACGGGAGGTTATTTTAGATGTGGCTCCACGGACCACTTCCTTGCGAATTGTCCAAGTCGGTATGAGAGTACTTCGGGGCAACAAGAAGTTAGTCGAGCTGGGTCTAATATACCCCAAGGCAGCCGAAATAGAGGTAGAGGAAGAGGTCGTGGTGGACGGCCTCGAGAGAGAGAGCCCTCGGAAACAGTGGATCGTCCTGGACCGACGACTGGTAGGGCGTATGCTATGAAGGCCCGAGAGGAACAGAATGCTCCCGAAGTGATTGCCAATAAGTTCTCTTTGCTTGGTTCTGAAGTTTATGTTTTGATTGACCCGGGTTCCACCCATTCTTATGTATGCTCTGGAAAAATATTGGATAGTTTGGGAATTGAGGAGAAGTTGGGGTATGAGATTTGTGTATCTAGTCCATTGGGACAAAGTGTTATGGTAGATCGAATATGTCGGAATTGTCCTTTAAAGATTCAGGGTATAGAGTTTGCTGTGGATTTGATTTGTCTGCCGTTCCATGAGTTTGATGTCATTCTGGGTATAGATTGGTTAGATAAGCACCGGGCTGTAGTAGATTGCCATAGAAAGGTGATGGTACTGAATAATAGGGATCATTCGCCTGTGATTGTGAAGGGTATTGGGAGCAGTTCTTTACATAATGTGATTTCGGCAATGAAAGCGAGAAGGTTCATTAGAAAGGGGTGTGAAGCGTTTTTGGCATTGGTGTTAGATTCTCGGAGAGGACAAGTGAAAATTCAGGACATTCCTGTGGTCAGAGATTTTGTGGATGTTTTTCTGGAAGAATTACCTGGATTACCGCCTGAAAGAGAGGTTGAACTATCAGTAGAGATTGTGCCAGGGACAGCTCCAGTTTCTAAAGCTCCTTACCGGATGGCTTCGGTGGAACTGAAAGAGTTGAAAAGTCAGTTGCAGGAGTTGTTGGATAAAGGGTTTATTCGGCCTAGTGTATCTCCGTGGGGTGCTCCAGTGTTGTTTGTCAAGAAAAAAGATGGAACGTTACGGATGTGTATTGATTATAGACAGATTAACAAAGTGACTGTAAAGAATAAGTACCCCTTACCGAGGATTGAGGATCTCTTTGATCAGTTGCGAGGAGCTGGTGTGTTCTCCAAGATAGACCTAAGATCGGGTTATTACTAGATGAGGGTAAAAGAGGTAGAAGTGGCGAAGACGGCTTTCCGGACGTGTTATGGTCATTATGAATTCCTAGTGATGCCTTTTGGATTGACCAACGCGCCTGCAGCCTTTATGGATTTGATGAACAGAGTTTTTCGACCGTATTTGGACAAGTTTGTTGTGGTGTTCATCGATGATATTTTAGTGTACTTAAGAGATATAGAGGAACATGAGGAGCATCTTCGGTTAGTATTGCAAATGTTAAGGGATCATCAGCTTTATGCGAAGCTCAGCAAATGTGAGTTTTGGTTAAAAGAAGTGACTTTTCTTGGAAACGTAGTTTCAGAAGATGGTATACAAGTGGATCCAAGTAATATTGAGGCAATTGTTAATTGGATGCCTCCGAAGAGTGTGCCAGAGGTAAGAAGCTTTCTGGGTTTGGCAGGTTATTATCGACGATTTGTTAAGGGATTTTCAGTGTTAGCCTCTCCTTTGACCAGGCTACTTCGGAAAGAAGTTAAGTTTGTGTGGTCTGAAAAGTGTCAAGCCAGTTTTGATCAACTGAAAGAGATGTTAGTTAAAGCTCCTGTGCTTACACAGCCGGTTTCAGGTAAGGAATATATCATGTACAGTGATGCTTCTGGGCTTGGTTTGGGTTGTGTTTTGATGCAAGAGGGTAAAGTTGTAGCCTATGCGTCGAGACAGTTGAAGCCTCATGAGCAGAACTACCCGACTCACGATTTGGAATTAGCGGCAGTAGTATTTGCGCTAAAGGTGTGGAGGCATTATTTGTATGGGGAAACATGTCGGATTTTTACCGACCACAAGAGTCTTAAGTATTTGTTGACTCAAAAAGAGCTGAATTTGAGACAACGAAGATGGTTAGAGTTGTTTAAAGATTATGATTGTATCATCGACTACCATCCAGGCAAGGCTAATGTGGTGGCAGATGCCCTCAGTAGGAAATCTATGTCTGCATTACTCTTTAGTCAAGGTAGATGGAGGTTTGATTCTGAAGGTGCTTTAATTGCCCAGCTTAAAGTTAAGCCAAGTCTGAGGCAAGAGATTGTGAAGGCACAGTTAGAAGATCATGTATTACAGCGGGTATATCAAGTAGTGAAAGATGGCAAGCAGTCCGAGTACCGGATTGATAGCAATGGGGTACTTAAGCATGGAGACCGTTTATGTGTTCCCGATGTGGGCGAGTTAAGGAGAAAGCTATTACAGGAGGCTCATTCATCGGTCTTCACTATGCATCCGGGAGGTGACAAGATGTACAGGGATCTGAAACAGTTTTATTGGTGGCCAGGCATGAAAAGAAGTATAACGGAGTTTGTTTCAAAGTGTCTTACCTGTCAGTAAGTGAAAACCGAGCATCAAGTGCCATCCGGATTACTTCATCCCTTACCCATTCCTCAGTGGAAGTGGGATGATATCACGATGGATTTTGTGTCTGGTCTGCCAATGACACAACGTAGGCACGATTCTGTGTGGGTTACAGTGGATCGGTTATCCAAGTCAGCACACTTTTTGCCAGTTCGGTTGGACTACTCTATGGACAAGTTGGCGAAACTTTATGTGAATGAAATAGTTAGACTTCATGGGATTCCGCTATCCATTGTATCTGATCGAGATCCATGTTTTACGTCCAAGTTTTGGAAGGAACTCCAGGCAGCTTTAGGAACTCAGTTAAACTTCAGTACTGCATTCCATCAACAGACCGATGGGCAGTCGAAAAGAGTTATCCAGGTATTAGAAGATATGCTTCGAGGTTGTGCATTAGAGTTCTCGGGAAGCTGGGATCGATATGTGTCTTTGATGGAGTTTGCATATAATAATAGTTACCAAGTGAGTATTGGTATGGCTCCTTACGAGGTTTTGTATGGACGAAAGTGCAGAACACCAGTTTGCTGGACTGAATTGTCAGAAAAGGCTTTGATAGGTTCGGATATAGTAAGAGATACTAAAGAGAAGGTAAGGATTGTTCGGCAGAATCTAAAAGCAGATAAAGACAGACAGTGCTCTTATGCCAATCTGAAACGCAGAGATATTCAGTATGAGGTAGGTGATAAGGTTTTCTTGAAAGTGTCATCGTGGCAAAAAGTTCTTCGTTTTGGAAAGAAAGGCAAGCTAAGCCCGCGCTTTATTGGGCCATATGAGATTTTAGGAAAAGTGGGTCCAGTAGCGTATCGGTTAGCTTTGCCCATAGAGTTAGCCAGACTGCATAATGTCTTCCATGTGTCAATGCTTCGTCGATATCGATCAGACCCTTCTCATGTATTATCAGTGCAAGATATCCGGGTTCAGTCCGACCTTTCGTATGATGAAGAGCCAAAAAGGCTCATAGATAAAGAAATCAGACAGCTTCGGAATAAGCAGATACCATTGGTTAAAGTCCTATGGCAGTATCACGGGGTTGAGGAAGCTACGTGGGAACCGGAGGAAGCTATGAGATTACAGTATCCTCAGTTATTTGGAGCAGGTGAGAATTTCGAGGACAAAATTCTGTTAAGTGGGGGAGTATTGTAACACCCCAAAACTGCCTTAGTAGTATGAGCCTGACTGAGTCTGAATGTGCCTATCTGTATCTGCGTGTGTGCATACTTGTGTGCATTTTGATGTTGTAGGCATGTTAATTTATTTAAGTGTATGTGTTTATGTAAATGTTATGTGAGGAGAGGGGTTTGTTAGTGTGTCTGCATAGGATAGGGAAGTAGGATGTGAATAAGTGATGTTATTTGTGTGTGAGTGAGAGTATGGGAGTAGGATATGCTAGTGGGATCGTTTTCTATGAGAGGGTGACACATGGCAAGTGGATAGGGTTGAATTTAGTGGGTGATGAGAGAGAGGACAGCTATAAATCACTTTAGTTCTTCTTCCTTTTTCCCGTTGCCTTCCTCTCCCTCACGCCATTTTCATCCTCTTTTCCTTTTCTTCATCTTTCCCTCTCCTTCATTGCATATTTCTGCTCTTCTCTTCTTCTTTGGGAGATTGTTTAGCTGGGTTGTGTCTCATAAGTTCAAAGGGTGAGTTTAAGTTAATAATATCTTAGATTCTTTTCTTCCTCCTCTCTAGGTTTGATTTTCATTTATATGTTAATTGTTAGAATTAAACCTGGTTGTGTTTAATTTATGGTTCAGAGGAGCTTCCTAGAACATCTAAGGGGAAAGAGAAAGCGAGTGGAAGCGGAGCTCACGATTAGGAGCGAAGGAGATCAGGTTTGGGAACATTTGTGTAATTTGGGTATTTTGTGTATTTTGATGAATTATGCTTATTGTTGATATGAATTGGGTGTTTTAGCTTCTATGAGTTATGGGTATTGTTTAATTTGAGTTGAGAATCATGGGTTGTGAAGAATGGAACTGAATTGTGGGAATTTTGCATATTTCTTAAAAATTACTAGTTTGAGAACTCTTAGATTTCTGATTTTGTAAATTGCTGGTTTTGATGACATTAATGAGTTTAAAGGACATGTTTTGAGTTGTAATTAATGGTTTGATTGAATGATTTTATTTAAATTTGAGTTTTGGAACCAAACAAGTGAATGGGTGAAATTGGAGAGTGAAATTCTGCAAATTTTGGCGTTGGGAGTGGAAATCCCGACTCTGTCGCGAGCGCGATGATGTCACGAGGTCGCGACAGAGCTCGGTGATTTCCATTCCACCGCGCGCGCCGAGCTGCGAGCGGCCGGGCGTGCGCAGCAGGAACTCACTGTCGCAAGCGTGACGATGTCGCGATCGCGACAGAGAGCTTCGTATTTTGGCCAAGCTTCTGTCGCGTGCACGCGCCTTATCGCGAGCCCGCGATAGCTCTTGCGGGTACTCACTGTCGCGAGCACGACAGTGAGATCGATTTTGTCTCCACGCGAGCGCGGGGTTCGCCGTTGGCGCGACATGAGGGTAACTTCGCCTCTGTCGCGAGCGCGACACCCTCTGGATTTTCTTTTGATTTCTTTTTGTTTTCGTATGATTTCAATATTTAACCTTCCAATTTGTATCATTTCTAGAATCGTGGATATATATAAGTGTGAATGCGTTATATGTTTTTATACCATTCATAAAACATGATGTAAACATATGTTGTGGAATGAAATGTACCTTGGATTTTGCATGACCTGCTAGAGTCGAATAAGTGGATAGTTAGGCATGCCTAATAGAGTTATGTGTAACTGCAGCCATGTGTATGATTTGGACCCTGATCAGGTCCCCTGAATGGATCTTCGTGATCTTTCTGTTGAATCTTACTTAAGATTCTATGTGAAAATATTTTGGAACAAGAATAAAAAGATTGTTTTGATACCCTCGGGTATCTATGTGTTCTGAGAATATTTCTGGTACCTCCGGGTATCTATGTGTACTCGTTATCCACTATCTTGATATAGCAGGTGCAAAAGTGTTATTGGATGTTATGCATAAGTTCTGAATTATTGCTTATTAAGAATAATATAATTACAGTGCTACTACGCATTAGCTTGATTTTTGACATCTTATCAAGTAATTGTGCCATTCGTTTGTGATTGTTTGTTAACGCCACTGTGAGTGGCGGTATTGCATTTTGTGTTTTTCCCCACTAAGCGATTTCGCTTAGCACGGGTGTTTTATCTGTGCAGGTGTGGAAGATTTTTGTATACACGGTCAAGGCGTGCCGCATCGGGAAGGCCATCACAACTAGAGATCGGAGTTTTATAGTATAGGCTTTCCTGTCTTTTGTATTAGATGTAATATTTTGTGTGCCCTTTGAAACAGTATTCTTTGGGCCTTTGTATATATGAATCTTTTGTAATATGTACAGACTTTGATTATGAATATATAATAGAAAGGAAAGAATTTATCCTGTTCAGTACCGCTGTGCTTCTCTTTTATAAGCTTTATAATATCTTTGTATTATCTGTTTACTTGCTGTGATCGAATGTTTTGGTATGTGTAATGTGACACTCCTATCTATCGGGACCCTTCTCCCTCTACCGGGATAGAAGTCTCCATGGTATAGGTTGGGGTGTGACATCAATTATTCAAATATACATTATCATGTGTCCACATTCATGTAACACTTCTCATGTGCTATAGCATTTATTCAAAGCAATTCTTTTAATCATCTCAAGTTCACTATACAACATTAACAAGACAAGCCTGACTTCCTTTCATGGTGGATACGGGTAACTCTGGATACTGTTTACAGTATCTTACATATGGAGAATTAACTCATACTCTATGGAACACACGAGGTATTCCGAACTCTGGGGCACAATTAAGGCCAACACTAGCAGCTGCACTCTAGCCCTTTATAAGCATGCTTATCTATCCACTATAACGGTACTCAATAACAACACATACACTATACATAGATACCATCTCATCAACTATAATTCAAGTGCACTCATCAACTTCAGAGGCATTTAATTCATATACATCTTTATTAATCATGTTCAACAACTAAAAGCATGTAACATTTAAATTCCATGTATAAACTCTTATATCACATCATCATATACATGCACTCATAAGTTCACACATTTTTATGAGGCCATTTGCTATCCTTCACACAATTGTACATTGTTACTTTATTAGTTAAATTACAAATCTTAAACATACTCAAATGTATTTTCTCATAGATACCCACTTTATAAACATTTAATAACCCTAATCATGTATAATAAGTTAAGGGGAAGGGTAAGGGGTTGACCCATGCCAACCATGGGCTCAAAATGAAGAAGAAAAGTCTTAATATGGGTTGTTCTGTTGTGAGGTCAAGACTTGTGTCGCGCTCGCGACAGAGGCTCGCCTCAGGTGCCTCATGAGACTGCTTTTTACCCTAACCTTGCATCACAAAACCACCCTCTAGACCACATTTTTAGGCAAAGTTGTCTTCCTAATAATTGTTACCTAGGATGTTAGCTTTTAAATGGGACAAATATCAGGTCTTTTGGATATCTAGAACTCCAGATATGATTCAAACAATCTATACTATTCCAGTGAACCCGCTAGAACAAGGTCACCTATGTTTTAATTACTTTTTGGGATACTTAGATCCAGAATTAGATCAAGTACCCTATTAGAAATTTTTAGCAACGGATCTTAGGTTTCAGATGCAATTTGAATCAACTCAATTGAAGCCCTATAACTCTACTTATGACGAAAACATCATACAAAGATATGACGAAAACCGAACAAACATCACACTTTTTACACAAAAGCTATATGAAAGCCATCTAACACATCCAAAACTCATGCAATATGATCCAATACATGATCACAAACATATATAAATACATATAACATAGAAACACTGCAAGCAATCAAAATGAATATCTAACAAATATACTCTGAAAGAGCACTTGAGCTAATTAAAGCTCATCAAGCATCTCTCTATTCAAACATGTCTCTATTCAAACATATTTCATGTAAACACATGCAAGAATAATAAAATCACACTCGATCCCTACCTTAGGTGGCTTAATCGCTTCTCTCTAATCGATTTCGAGCTTTTCCTTTCCCTTGTCTAGCCTCTTATCCACAGCTCTCATGCACACACCATTCAAAGCACTAGAGTTACTCTTCTCTTTACTTTAAATCAAAAACAGAAAGAAAAAGGAGGTCAGATCGGAAAACTAATCTAACTTACCTTCTGAAGAGATCTAACTCTACCCTTCTCTCGTCCTCTTCAAACCATTCCAAGTGGTTCTCTCAAAGAACAAAGCAAAAGAAGAAGAAAAGAACAAAGGGAAGAGTAAGAGAAGGAGCACGACAGAAAAGCAAAGGAAAAAGGAAAAGAAAACTAAAGGCCAAAAGCAATTCAACGTGGGAAAAAAAGAAGGGACAAAGAATTCAGCTAGTCCATCCTCATCCAAATCCATTAATGTGCCAAAAACACAGCTGTGTAAATCCAAAAGCGCAGCTGTGCTTTCCAATCCCTTATCCCACATTAAATATTCCTATTAAATGCCACTTTACCTCATGAATACATGTATATCCCTTGGTCAAATACATGTATATCTCTTGCCACTTCTCTCACTCCTATGCTGCCATGTATCAACCTCCTACGACGCCACATGTCGATACATATCAAATAATCCAACTCAAGTAGGCTTCGTGGGAAGCATTCTATCGCGCCCACGACATTGTCGCACTCGCGATAGAACACATACACAAGCCACTCATACATCTTCTCAAAACAATTTTCTTCTTGCAAAACTTATAACCTTAATCAACTCGGAAACTCCTTCAAACACACTCTCTTATACACACAAACTCTTGAATTCCCAAACAAAAATTCCAAAATTCTACTAGGGCCAAATCGGGTTGTTACAAGTTTTCTCTCAAAAATCAAAAACCTAGTTTTTCTCTCTACTGCCTCTTCTATAAAAATCCCACCTTTCTCTCTTTTTGAAAAATGCTGCCCCATTTTTTATGTTTTCCCTTTATTTTTATACCCAAACCCATAAGGTTAGGGTTTCCCTTTTTTTTGTAGAAACGATACCTCAATTTTTGAAAAAGGATCTGCAAGAATCAGGTGGAGAAACCACCCAAATCCCCCCTTTCTTGTTGCACTGAGTAATCTGCAGATTTTTGCAAAAAGTGGTGACAGACGGGTGTCTGTCAGAAGGTATATTAAGAAATTACAAAAATGCCATAGACGAGCGCAAACCGTTTGTGACAAATGGGTAGGACAGGCAACAGATGGGCATCAGTCATAAAGCATCTTCAGAAATTACAAAAATGTCATGGACGAGCGCAAGTTATTGATGATAGATGGGCGGGATGAGAGATATACGGGTGTTGTGACGCGCGCAAGACCTGATCGATCCCCGGGATGCCCACTTTTAGGGCCCGGGAGGGTTTGCATCTTTTGATCTTAGATAACAATGAGATATTTTGGACACCTCTTTCCAATAGAACACTGGAAAGATCATCTAATCTCATGAAGCCTTTAGGCACCTTAGAGGTATTTTGGAGTCGCCACCCAATTTACAAGAAATTGGGAAAGTTCGTTTAACCTCGGGGATCTAAACCAGAGAAAGATTCGAAACTTTACTCTTATTAATGCCTTGGCTAATTATAAATGGGTTTTCAATTTTAAATTTCTATCACTCTTCTCACACGGTCATGCATAAAAAATGAAGTGCAAATCAAGCACGAAAGAAAACGGTAAAGAAAGTGGTAAAATAAAGAAAGATAAAATTGGGACAAAATACAATCCCCCAAATAAAAAAATGTATTAAAATTTTGGACAAAAATACAATCCCCCAAAGAAAAAAAGGTATTAAAATTTGGGACAAAAATACAATCCCCCAAATAAAATCAAACAAAACATAAATAAATAACAAACTCAAATAAATAAATAAACATTCATAAATTGGGATATTGTTTAAAATAGGAACTGTAACCCCACCGACACCCCCATTAGAAGGATGCCAGGTGCGCTATTGACACTCACTCACAAACATGCAGAACAGCGGAAGCATACACTATACACTAATCATAAAAGAAAACTTAAACATATATATATATAATTCAAAATATATTTACATTATCCAAAATTACATCTGAATCCTTATAACAAAAAAAATACATATACAGAATTACAGGAGTAGAATACAAAATAAAACACTTCTAACTCCTATGTGGCTGACCCTGCAGATGCACGACTCGAGCGGGAGCCAAAAATCCTACCACCTACATGGGAAAAGAACCCGTGCTAAGCGATAACGCTTAGTGGGGAGGAACAAAGACAAAAGAAAACGAATACACTAAACAGGAATGCGATAAATCATGCAAAATACAAATATATACACAAACTGAAATACTTACCATGCCAAATTACGGAATATCACATGCATAGCATACTGGAACCACAAGCACTAACTCAAGATAATACAATAATTGCCTAAGCCACAACATGTATAAGCATCAGCCCAAACCACTCATCGAGACATAGCACTACACTGCACATATACTCAAACTACTCAAACATTAGCCTGAATCTCATTAGCTGTGGATACGGGAGCACTACACTGCACATATACTCAAACTACTCAAAAATTAGCCTGAATCTCATTAGTTGTGGATACGGGAGCACTACACTATAGGGGATACTGCGAACAGTATCAAATGTGAGAGGCTGGGCCTCGATCACACACTACACTGGAGACCAAAGCCCCAAAACATTTTTAGTAAGGGAGACCGAAGTCTCAAAACATTTTCACTTTTAGAAGGACCATCTCGGATGTCGGCCGAAAGACCCAAACGAGGCCATCATAGGCAGCTGCACTCACTATCCCTTTATAAGCATGCTTATCTATCCACTACCGTGACACTTTAGGCTCAACTCACTCACTCTAGACATAGCACTAGATAATACCAAAACCAAGAGCCATAACACCAGACTAAAATCTTCACTAAATATTCACTAGGCAGTATTACATGGCACAAGTCCAAACACTAGCATAATAATAATCACTAGGTCAAACCATATTAGAATTAGGAAATGAAAACACTATCATATCATAATTATTTACACAATTTAGAGCAAAATGAAAAACAAATCCCAAGACATAGGTCATGCAATAGCACTAAACCATGCGAAGCATTTCAAAGATAAAGTTGGAAAAATATATAGATTACAGGATAATATGCAAATCCCTCATAGCCATATAACATTTAAAAGCAAAAATTTCAAAACAGAAGGGCATCACACGGCGGTATGGGGAAGCCTTACCGCCGTGTAACAAAGCCATCGATAAAAGGGACAGAAGCAAGTTACACGGCGGTATGGGGAATCCTTACCGCCGTGTAACAAAGCCATCGATAAAAGGGACAGAAGCAAGTTACACGGCGGTATGCACCCTCCTTACCATCGTATAATAAGTTACACGGCGGTATGGAACGACCTTACCGCCGTTTGGAAGGACGGCAAAAGAAATCCCCTAGGCAGAATAGGTTTACACGACGGTATGCCCTCCCTTACCACCGTGTAACACACCCAGAACCCAGAATTTTGCAGAAATAACACTTGTTCAACATGCCAACTCAACTCACAATTCAACATAATTCATACAATCAATTCAACATAATTCATACAATCATGCATCCCACTTCAATGCACTAAGCATGTTCATTCTAAACATGCTCATGATCATAATACACTCAATTATCACTAACTTAAACAATTAATTCAATTGAAAACACAAAAATTTCAGAACAAGAGCATCAAGAGTAGAAGTAACCCTAACTCGTGCATTTTCACTACAAATCTTACATACATTTTCCTTAACCACTAACATGCATTTCCTTCACTCTTACCCAAACCAACACATCCATATACACATAAAAATCACTTAAAATTTCAGAAATCAAACCCAACACACACACACTGATTTGATCCGAAAGAGAGAAGAGCAAAAACAAAAACTCCCAAACCTCTTTGAAGCACAAACCCAGCTGATCTTCAATCTAGGACCTTCTCTTTACCCCTGCTCTTCTTCTTGCCACCAATAACTTGCACAAAACAAACCCAGAAATCTTAATCCAAAACCTTAACTTTCCCAAATCAAAAGCCAAACCAGAAGGAGAAGAAGATAAAGTATATACAAATCTAAAACCAACACTTACCTCTTCAATCTTGCTTTAAAACTCTATCAAAATCACCCACTAACTTGCATAAACTCCATCCACAAGAAAGACAAGGAGGAAAGGTAGAAATGGGGAAAAGAAAGAGGAAGAGCAGCTGAAAGAGAGAGGAGAACGGGAATGCAGGATGTAACACCCCACCCCTATCCACCTTTGTAGCTAAGCTACAGCGGTTGGGAGCGATTGCCACAACTCTCAACGACAAGCAAGGTTCTAATAACACATATATTAAATAACCACATACAGCATGCTAGACCAATCAATTTTGTTCACATACAGCGGAAGACATCTATAACGCATACATAAACCATACAATCCGATTACATACATCCAAGTCTGAGTTATATAATAGTTATTACATGCCATCATAAATTCATTAATTACATGCCTTGACAAAAGTATTACCAAAATCCTATGCTAGCAATAAAGGCCCTATGTGTTGATCAATCCAAAATACGGGGGCGTCCTTCTGATCACTGCACCGATGAACCTACACGGATAGATACCCGTGCTAAGCGAAATTACTTAGTGGAGAACAAAAGCATAGCAACAACAACATTCATGCACACATGCGTAGAACATTAATAATCATTATTTAAACATAAAGTACATGGCATCATTCACCTTTCAAGATACACATATCCCATGCTTGCATCATCATCAAAGGTAGCACATTATTACCAATTTTAACCTACTAATAGTTATAACACATGTTTTATCAATGCATGATTAGGAAACATGCTTGTCGTTAATAATATCATATAACATTGCATCATGAATACCTACTTGTATAGGAATATATATATATATATATATACACACAGCATGATTATATATATAAACATGTTCATACATTAGTTTCTTTTGTTATTTAAGTCTTGCCTGCATATCAAAGACGCAGATAATCGGGTATCGCATTTGTACTCGAGAGTACATTAATTTAAGTCAATATATTCACATTATCGCATTGGTACACGAGGGCACCGAACATTTCACATTCACATATAGTTATGCATTGAAGAATCCAGTAAGGATTCTTATCACATTTTGATTCCATGGGAATCAGACGCATTTGGCTGCAACACTAGACCTTATAGGCTTGCCTATCTATCCACTACTTGACTTGCAGGCTAAGGTATTAATTGATTATTATACTTGTTATGGCATTATGACATTATAGAATTATTCCATTATATTTCATTACATATTTCGCATTCATTGTTATTCACATCACAATTCTATCATTAGACTTAGATAGGATATCGCATGAGCATATATATATATACAAGAAATTCATCACTATAATCCTCATGCTTGTATATTCATAGTCACAAGTTTACAATTAGATTCAATTCATATCCATGCAAATCATCAATAGATAGCTAAGATGATATTTAATAAGGTTTAACGCAAAATAAGTTCAATAACGACAAAAAGAGATAAAAATCAAAGTCTTAAATTTGCCAAAACAGAAGCATTTTACACGGTGGTATGATAATGTCTTACCGCCGTGTAAGACACCCTACACGGGGGTATGATCAAGTCATACCGCCGTCGTGTAGAGAGCCACACAAAAACACCTTTAAAAATAGAGGACATTTACATGGCGGTATGGTCACTCCTTACCGCCGTGTAAAATCTCACACTTGCAATTTTAAAACGGCAGAATAGAATTACATGGGGGTATGGCCCATTCCATACCGCCGTGTAACTCATTCAACCCAGTTTTTACATGAAAACTTAGCTACTTTAGAAATCAGTTGCAACCGAAAATCATTTCAACATACATATACTTCCCATTCAATGCATACATGAACTTTGCTCATGCTTGTTTTCACCTTAACAAAATAAACATTAGATAAAAGCAGTAATAAACAAGATTTATCAACAAAATCTCAAGCATTCTTTCCTCAATTTATCCACACATAGATGAACTCACTTATTCCATTCTCAAACTCATTCCAATAAGCCTCAACCACATTCATACATGTACTAGTTACCTTATTTCAAACATTCTCACCATTCAATCAAGATTTATAACTACAATTCCTAGCATGCAAGCATGGCATCAAGATAAAGCAATTTATTATCCTCCCACAGCAATCATAATTACATGCACAATTATTATATACAAAAACACATGTTCTCAAACCTCTACTCCTTAGCTCCTAGCCAAATTCACTTAGTACTTGGCTCACCCACTTTAGCCTTCCCTTTGTCCTTCTTATGCTCTTCCTCTACAACAGACCATGATCATAAAAATGCAGGTAGTTAAACCCCAATACCAAAGTACAAAAATACCAAAATACTAAAATAGAGAGGAGAAGAAGAAGAATTTTGAGGTAGCCAACCCACTTACCTTTCTAAGATGAAACTCTCACTAACAATCCCCTTCTAACCCATTAACAAAGCAGAATTCTCATTCAATAATCAAGAAACAATGAAGGAGTGAAAGAGTAGGAAAGGTTGAGGAAAAATACAGAAATTTGAGAGAGAATGGAAGAGCGAAAATGTGAGAGAGAAATGAGATGAGCAGAAATAAGACAAAAGGGAAAAGAGGGGAATGGTTGCCGCCCCATGCGGCCAATCACTCTCTTTCTCACACCACCATGCAAGGTCTTAGGTGGCCACTAATAGATTTTTGTTCTTGGGCTCCCTTACAAGGCCTGAATCTCAATAATCCTGGTCTTGGCCCAATATCTCAACCCTAAATAACCTGGCCCACAACATTATACTTCTAATCCAATCCCAAAGCCCAACTCTATATCTTAAGCCCACTACTCCATCATTTAAGCAATGTAAGTCCAGTAATTAACAACAATTTAACCTAAATATTTTAGTCACTTTAATCAAATTATTTATGCTATTAGGTCCCAATTTAACACACACGCAAATTCCAGATTTTTTAATCGCATCACATGGCATAACCCAAATCATAAAATTTGACATACATTCTCCTAGGGTGATATGCGGCTGTTACACAGGATTCCTGCGTTCTCTCTCTGTCTTTTCCCCTTTCTTTCTTTCTTCTATTTAATGCCCGCCAACCAAAATCCACTTGGCAAGCTCCCATTGGCTCCCAACAAAATATCTTTGCATAATATCCTTTAAATCTTTGGAAAATCTCACTTAGCTCCTTCATAATTCCACTTCACTCACTTAAAAAAAATATTTCTTAACCAAACTTTAATTCCTTTCAATTAGGTCCTTAATTTCTCCAATTAACTCCAATTTCACTAACCAAAATTATTGAAATACCCTAAATATTCTTACTTAACATCCAAATTCCGACTAGGCCCATTTTTTTGTTGTTACAGGAACATTGGTTCCTGCATGTTCATTTGAGAAAATCGAAGAGTTATTTTGGTATACTTGGAAAAATCGGGATGAGTGATCCCATTTTAAGAAAATTAATTCTTCTTTTTTAAATTGATTTTGAATGGTTGAAATTAGGACATTGGTCCCATTTTATTAGAAAACCCCAATTTATTAATATAAGATTTTTGTGATTTTTTAATTAACATGCATAAAAAAAATAAACTTACTACAAATTACATAATAAAAAATAAATAAAAGCAAAATAATAATAATACTAAAAATAATAAAAATGCTAAAAAAATAAATTCCACCAAAATGGTGTCTTCAAATCTCCATGGGCTTTAACTTGTCATTGGAAAAAAACTCACACATGAAAAATAAGTATTGAAATAAAAAAAATACACAAATAAAAGTGATGTTAGTAATAAAAAATGAATTTAAACATATAACATGTAAAAATGAATTAAAATAAATAAAATAAAATGCATCATGTATGACAAATCAATTAAATGGCATAATAAAAATAAGTAACTTAACATATTAACAATTCAACATGCATAAAAAGCATAAATGATAATAATAATAATAATAATAATAATAATAATAACAATAATAAATAATACTAACAAAAATAAAAATAATAATAGTAATGATAGTAGTAATAATATATAATAATGATAATAATAATACTAATGATGATAATAATCACAATAATGATAATAATAAAACAAAAGTAATCATGATATTAACAATAATAATAATAATAAT
Source organism: Excoecaria cochinchinensis (assembly GCA_947683425.1). NCBI lineage: Eukaryota > Viridiplantae > Streptophyta > Magnoliopsida > Malpighiales > Euphorbiaceae > Excoecaria > Excoecaria cochinchinensis. The sequence continues at coordinate 8,646,229 of CANTUQ010000148.1, read as the reverse complement.
AAACAATAACAATAAAAAAGATGAACAATCAATAATAAGGAAGATGAACAATCAAGCAAGCAAAAATAGAAGAAATAAAAAAAAACATAACATGTTAAAGCATGTTAAATAATAATACTAATAATAATAATAATATATGAACAAAAGTGATGATAATAATAATAATAATAACAAATATAACAACAAAAGATGAACAATCAAATAAATAAATAAGAATGAAAATAAGATGTGCTAAAAATATTAAATCTATGACAAACTCACATGAACATAAAAATAAAATAACAGATCCAAAAGAAAATCTACATGATGACTAATTAATTAGAAACAAAAATTAAATAAAAGATTGAGCCTAGAATATTTACCCTCAAAATTTGATGTGATGAATGAAGGTAGCTGATCAAATGCCTTGTCTTAATTTATAAAAATAAAATATGTAACAAAATTTTATCCCAAGAACAAATAATTAATTTATTTGCCTTAAGGAAAAATTGTAAAAAAAAAGAAGTAAGAAAATTCACAAGAATAAATAATTAATTTATTTGTCTCAAGAATTAACTTAAAAAATTAAAAATACTTGGGGAACTTGTTCTTGAAGAAGAAGAAAAAAGAAGAAGAAGAAGAGAGAAAACCAATTTTTCTTAAGAAAAAATCCCTCATTTTCTCTCTCAAAAAACCCCTTTTATACCTCCAAATAAATCAATTTTTAATGAATAAATTAAATTAATTTAATTCCCATTAAACCCAAAAACTGAAGAATTTGAAGGGTTAAAAGACAAAAGAATTTTAAAATTAAATTCTACAAAAAAAATGAAGAAAAAACATGAATTTTGGGCCAAAAACACCCAAAGGGCTGCTGGAGGGGTGACAGGCGCGCGACAGGGGTGAGCGACGGTCGTCAACGTGCCCGACGGGAGTCGCAGCATGCAAGGCATGCACGACCAATGCCCTGCGCGTCGCTCGCACTGCAGGCATTGCCCAGTGCCCGCCTCGGGCTACTCGAGGCACGCTGGAGAGGGCACACTGCATGCCGGGCGCGGGCAAGGGAGGCCCGCACGCTACCACAAGACGACACTCACAATTTTTTTTTTTAATTTTTGTTAAAACACTATAATTTCAAAAATCATTTTTTTAAAAAAATAATTTTTTAAAATAATTTTAAAATACATTTTTATTTATTTTTAATAAATCAATTTGACAAGGAAATCATCACTTCCAACTTTCATTTTTAGCTATAAATAGGCACAATTAATTTCATCATTGGGTAATCTTGATCTAGACTGTCTCGGTACCCGGTGTCTACTGGTGTCTGTCGACAAAAGTCTAAGATTCTGCATTTAAAACTATCATTTCATTTTCGGCAAAGTGCAAAAAGCTAGATGGCAGGAAAATGATTAAAAACATGGGAGTCAACGGTTAGGATCAAGCACTTTCGCTCCTTGATACGCGTCATAGATGAATTTTTATCACTGGATAACCTCTGACCTTGGCTGCCTCGGGACTCAATGTCTAAAGTTGCCCCCAATTTTTGGAAGGCTAGTGTACGAGTGACTAGGTGACCCAAAATTCAGAGAAAAGGAAGAGATGGCACCTAAAGTAGCCATCCTCCCGACTGGGATGATCTTAGATCGCTTCTGGATTGTGGCTGGATGGGTAGTTACCGTCACTTGTGGACGTGTTAACCCGGCGCTGACATTAGTGCTACCGTCACTTGTGAACATAACAACTCATTGCCGGAGTTGCTATTAAGTCGGTGCTACCGTCACTATGTGGACACGGTAGCTCGGTGTTGACATCGATGCTACCATCGCTTATGGGCGTGGTAGTCCATTGCCCGAGTTGATATTGAGTTACTGCTAGCGTCACCATATGGACATGGTAGCCCGATATTGACACTGATGCTACCGTCGCTGATGGACGTAGCAGCCCATTGCCGGAGTTGATATTGAGTTGGTGCTACCATCACCCTGTAGACATGGCAGCTCGATGTTGATATTGATGCTACCATTGCTTATGGATGCGATAGTCCATTACCGGAGTTGATATTGAGTCGGTGCTACTGTCACCATGTGGACGTGGTAACCCGATGTTGACATTGAAGCTACCATCGCTTGTGGACGCGACAGACCATTGCCGGAGTTGGTATTGAGTCGGTGCTATTGTCACTATGTGGATGTGGCAACTCGATGTTGACATTGATGATACCATCGCTTGTGGGCACAGTAGCCCATTGTTGGAGTTGATATTGAGTTGGTGCTACCTTCACCATGTGGACATGTCAGCCCAATGTTGACATTGATGCTACCGTCGCTTATGGAAGCGGTAGCTCATTACCGGGTTGATATTAAGTCCTTGCTATCGTTATTATGTGGATGTGGTAGCCCAGTGTTGAGATTGATGCTACCGTCGCTTGTGAATGCAGCAGCCCATTGCCGGAGTTGATATGGAGTCGGTGCTATCATCACCATATGGACGTGGCAGCCTGGTGTTGACATTGATGCTACCATTGCTTTTGGACATGGCAGCCCATTGCTGGAGTTAACATTAAGTGTGATTGGTGGATAGTGCCAACCTGTATGTTCAAAGATTTCATTAATCGTTTACATCAATTAAGCTGGTGTGTAACACCCACTCTACACTCATCTTATACGTACGTATTGAATAAAAGCTAACTCTAATAATGCAATAGTACAGACTTGTATCACAACTCAAAAATGCGGGTAAACTTTTTTCTTAAATCTTACTTAATCAAAAGTAATCTTAATTCCAAGATACATAGTTAGATAACACTTGGCTTAACTTAAATACCCAAACACAATCATTATTTTATTAGCCATGTGAAAAACTTACCGATTGACTTATAACTATCTTATTTACTATTTATTTGGTCAAAAATCTGGGAGCATAACTGTAATGACCCGGATATACCCTAGTAGGATTTGTGAAGATTGGTCAAGTTTTGTTTTTATAATTTCTAGTTTAGCTTCTATCGCAAGCGCGACACCCGTCGCGAGCACGACAGAACGAGCCAGTTGGAGTTCGTTTTAAGCGGGATTTAAGTGGATTTTGAGTTGGGTTTGGACATGTGGCAGTCATGCAAGGAGTTTGGAAGGGTTTGGGACACATGTCTTAAGATAGACATGTGGCTTTGAGAGGATGTGCCAAGTGGACTTTTGCATGCAATATAAGTGATTTGAGTGGGAAAATCTGTCCTCATTCTTGTTTTGCATGCAAATAGTGATATCTCTTTGTTTTCCCTCTCTTTCTTGGTTTCACTTCCTTTTTCTTCTTTGATTTTGTCTTCCTTTGGCTAATTTCCGCATTGGATGGTTTGAAGAGGTTATTAAAGGATTTAGAAGTTTCGGATAGAAGGATTGAGAAGGGCAAGGACAAGATTTGAGATTGGGAGTCTCGGCTGCACTTCTAGAGGTAGGGATCATGTGCCCTTTGATTTTTGCATGTGTAGTTAATTGTGATGTTGTGTCAATTGATGCATGTTAATGTGTTAATTGATATTTGAATAATTGAAATGTAACATGGATGTGTGTTGAAGTGTTAATTGAATTGCCATGAGTATAATCTAGTGATCATGTATGAATCCTAGTTGTAGGGGAAAACTCTGCTCAGATTGTATCAGACCTCCGTGTGATGTTTTAGTGATAAGTGGAGTTTAACAACTCCAATTTAAGTGTGTGTTATGCCATTGGAACCATGACTTCCATATCTATATAAGTCCCAGAAATGACTATGATCGAATTCTGGCTCCAAATGTCCCAAAAATGGCCATAACATAAGTGTCTCTATTCTGGCGGGTCCATTGGAATAGTATAGTTTGTTTAGCTCATATCTTATGTTTTATTTGTCTAAATGACCTGTAACTTGTCCCATTAGAAACTTAATATCCTAGGGAAAATTGTTAAGAGGACGTTTTGCCTAAAAATGATGTTTAGAGGTTGGTTTTTATGGTTCAAGTTTGAGATGAAAAGCAGTCCCGTTGGGCACCTGTAGGAGCCTACTGTCGCGAGCGCGACAGGGGTCGCGAGCATGACAGAACCAATTATATGATGGACTTTCCTTCACATTTTGATCCCATGGTTGGCATGAATCATTTCCCACCTTTACCCCCCTCTAGTTTGAGTATTTTTATGTGTTTATCCTTACCGAAATGCACCCGAACTTCTCTTCAAGTTCCTATAACTTATCCAATTCATGTTTAACATTATGAGATGAGTATCTGAACTTTTGTCAATGGAAATTATATGTAAATAAGGCTATGGCATAGTACTTTGATAAAGGAATTAAATGTGTACATGCTTTTTAGTTATTGAATGATAATTGTATGTGTACTTGTATGGTGAACTATAAGAATATGTTTGAACATGCATATTATATATCATAAGTATTATTTGCTAGTAGGAATTATATATAATTATTGGATTGTTTAGCATGTACATGAATTGAGTGAAATGTGATTGTGATTGGATATGTAAATATGTGTTGTAGTAATTAGAGTGTTAGCAAGCCTGAAGTGTCAAGTTAGTGGATAGATAAGCATGCTTATGAAGGTTTTTGTGCGGCTGCTTTGTAGACCGTTATGGTCTTTTGTCTAGAGACTTCAGTCTCTTTTGTTACCTTCGGGTATTCGAATGTTTTCAGACTTATGTCTTTTGTTTTGGATACTGAAATTCATCAGTATCTTTTGTACCCGTATCCACAGTCCATAAGAGTTCTGGCTTCTTGTTTGATTTTGTGATAATCAAGCTTATGCTTTTGATGATGGAATGATTTTTTTTTGAGCATTTTATATTAATGCTTTTGGCTCGATTATGTTTGTTAAGTGGACTTGATATTGTTAAGATTCCGTTATGTGTTACGTAAATAAGAATGCTATGGTGCTTTGAGCATGTTAGGTTTGATAAGATTGAATTATACATGTTATAATTTTGTAATTGACATTGCGTTTACGCCTTGGCATGATATGTATATAATGTTATACAGGCTTGTGCAGTCCTTTGTTTTTGTACATCCCCACTAAGCGTTATCGCTTAGCATGGATGTTTGTTTCAGTGTAGGTTTGCAGGATTGGTTTGGTTTTGGAGTCGCGTATCTGCTGGCCGCTAGGAGTTGAAGTCTTCTTTTTGTACTAGTATAGGGATAAGTTATATAGTCCAGTTTTTGCTGGTACGTTTTGTAAGGCATGTAATTCTGATATGTAATGTAATGACTTAGTATATGTATACTTTATAAGTTCAGTTATGCAAGTTTATATGGTTATACATGAGTGCTTCCGCTTTAGCTCTTTCTTGAATGTTTGTGTTGTGTGTGACATCTCGATATTCCTTTCGAGGGGTATTGGGGTGTTACAATAACAGCTAAAACTTAACTACCCAAAACCTGCAATTCAAGCAATAACATAGCCTAACTCAGGGGCACAACAGTCTTAACTTAAGTATTCATTCAAATCTTTCATTCATATCCACTTATTCCAGTCCAACAATAATAAATCCATCATTATATCTAACTATTCCAATAATATAGAGTATTCATATACATGCCATTACAAGACTAAAATCCAAAAATATATGATAGCTGCTTAATTGGTCTATTATTTAGTGCATATTTTCTGTAAGTTTGGGAAGTTAAGTATGTAAATATCCTTATATTTCATGTGTTTTTGTTTAGTTTATGTGTTTATTTGCATTATAGGCAATTTGGGTGAAAAAGGAAGAAGGAGTGATGAGTAGTGAAGAAATGTACGACTCGTGAAGAGATAAAACAGAAGTGCCAGACTCGTGCAGAGGAGCACGACTAATGAAGCATAGCACGACTCGATTTCTAGAGCACGACTCGGACAGAGAATCACGAGTTGGTCACTAGAAGAACAAAGCCAGAGAGAAGAGAGAAGAGGAGAGCAAGCAAGGAAGGTCCGCATTCTATCACAAGCGCGACAGGAGTTGCGAGCGCGACAGAAAGAGCCGTTGCACAGTTTATTTCGAAAAGTCACTTCAACAATTGGGATTTCTCACCAACTTGTGCAACTCTTTGAAGAAGCTTTTCAAGGGACATGACCTTTAGAACACTATAAATATTAATTTCAACTATAATTTTATACGATGGAATTTTAACTAATTTATTTTCTATAAGTTTGAGAGAATAGTTCTTGAGTTGAAGTTCTAAAGTTAGATTTTATGTTTTGAAGAAGAAGACCAAGGAGAAGAAAATTTATTACAAGGGTTTGAGCCAAAGTTTAAGCCAGTCCGACTCGTGCTGCACTTCACTAGTCCTATCCGACTCTTGTTGGTATTCATGAGTCGTGCTGTTCTGACCGACTCGTCCTTGAATGCTGAAGGATAGAACGAGTCGCGATGCTTATCCGAGTCGAATCAATTATACGTATTTGTTCTAATTTGTTTTATTTTCTTTTTATTTTTCTACTAATTTGATTATTTTTCTTCCTAGTGTGTGTCTCAATTTAATTTAATTTAAGCTAAGAAGGAAAAAAGAGGAAAAAAACACAAAGGGAAAAGCAAAACAAGGGAGTATTTTTCGAAGCCCTAAATTTATGAAACATCGTGACCCAAGGCTTCAATTGTCTTTTCGACTTTTCCCTCTTATTTTTATTCTCTCCTTCCTCGTGTTTAGACATCACGAGTCGAGCACTTCTCCTTCGTCTCTTCGTCTTCTTTCATTCTTCTTCTTTCATTGTCTTCTTTCACGTGTTTAGACATTATTCCTTTCTCTTCGGTTTTACATTCCTGTTTCTCTTCAATATCTTCTTTATGCACAATGGTAAGAACTAAGAACCCCTCCTCTTTACGAGACCATCGAGCGTGACAGGAGGAAGAACAAGGAGACCTTTCATCAACGGTTGGTTCCAACTTCCCCATTTCCTCTGTAGATGAATGTAATCATTTTCTTGCTCTTAAGGATAGAGTCATCCTTCAATGTAAGTATTTTCCAGTTTCCCTTCTTGAGGAAGTTGGTATGTTAGACTTTGTTAATGAGATGTTATCACAATGTTGTTTGCTGAGATTTATTAATCTGCATGAGCATTTTTATCCTGATTTAGTATTAGAGTTTTATACCAATTTGAAGGCTAATGAGGAAAACTCTAGGCTTTTGGATTTTCATTTAAATGGTAAGGATACTACTCTCACATATTTCATGATGCACAGATTTTTTGGTTTTAAACAATCTAGATTGTGTGATCCTCCCAAATCTTTTCGTACCAATGAATTTTGGAATATTCTCACTGGTTTAACAACACCATTTAGGTCTAGGGAGGCTAAGTCCATGTTTATCAAGGATTTAAAGTACTGGATGTTGCATAAAATTCTTGCTTCATTGGTTTTTAACAAACCTGAGTTTAATAGAGTATCTTCTCAGAAACTTTTCTTGATGTGGTCTATGCATAATATAAAATCAGTTTATTGGTCATATTGGATCTTTAATCAATTATTGCAATGTGTTGGTCATCACGATGCTCCTCTCACACATGGGCATGTTATATCTGTTATTGCTAGAGGTTGTGATATTGATCTTCGTACTTATGCTCGAGTCCTTCCTTGCGTATATTTTACTAAACATCTTTTTGTTTGTGGAGAGGTTTGCATTTCAGGCCATTCCACACCATTCAAGATCTTGTTGGAAGGATCTTCCAGGATTTTATGCTCCGCAAGAGGTTGCTAATGAGAGCAGTACGGACGAGGATATGCAGGAGGAGCAGGAAGCTAGTAATGATGACATGGTTAATGTTCTTGCTGATATGGCTGCAGTGTCTCCTGTTCTTGGGTCTTCTTCCCATAATATTCCATCCATGCTAGAACAAATCTTGCTGAATCAGTCTACCATTCAAAATCAACTATCTTCCTTGGAGCAAATTTATCGAAATTTGGCTAGCCGTCAACGCAGGCTAGAGCATAAGGTTGACACTTTCATTGCATAGGCTAGATATGTGGTATCCTCTCCTCCACCTACACCATGATTATCAAGGGAGTTTTCTATATTTCTTCACATTGAGGGCAATGTTTGTTCTAAGTGTGGGGGAGTATATTTGCATGTTTGTTTGTGTTTTATGAGTTTATATATGTTTTATATGTTAGTTGCATGTGTGTTTGTGTGAATTCGTTTTTCAACTAGTTTTTTTAGTGGGTTTTATTATAAAGCATTGTTCACTTTGTATATAATATAGGTTGTTATGTTAAGTCATTTACCTTTTATACTCATTCTATTAGTCTTTCAAAGCTTTTACTATGTGTTTTACATTTTTCAAGTTATCTTCTTTTACTTCTTTCAATATCTTAAAGTATTTAGTCTCTTTACTAACTATGCTTTAAGGTTAGGAATTGCTCATTTAGTTTAAGATTTTAGGGTTCTAGTTGCCCCATGGAAACTATAGCATTAATACTTACCCTTAGGCCCTTTCAATAATGGATGAGGACTCAAAAAGGACAAAAACAAAAGAAAAAGAAAGTAAAAAAAAAACAGAGAAGGGAAGGAAACAAAGCAAGATGTATATCCAAAATTTTAACAAAGTATGGGATGGAGCGTAAAACGCACCCAATACTACATTCTCTTGCTATTTTAAATTCATGGGATAAAGTCTAAAAGTATACCCATGTTTAGAAAAAAAAAGTCTAAAAATGCCATGAGATTGGATTAAGTGTATATGTGCTTACAAATTGTCCTAAAAAGGCAACTGGCAACCTTAGAATTTTAAAATATATGATTAATATTCTCTCTTCCAAGCATGTTTAGTTTTGAGACTCTATATTCTTGATTTTGGAATTAGTAAACTTAGATAACTTATTAAATTTAGAATACATGCTCTAGGAATTGATTCACTGGTATTTTGAGTCTTTAAGGTCTTTGCTTTCTTTTCAATCCTATCACATATGCATAATGAACAATGCTGTGTAAAAAAGTTTACTTAGTGCATTTTGGCATTAAATTTTCTTATTCTTTTCTCTTGCTTGAGGGCAAACAAGGATTAAGTGTGGGGAAATTTGATAGCTGTTTAATTGATCTATTATTTAGTGCATATTTTCTGTAAGTTTGGGAAGTTAAGTATGTAAATATCCTTATATTTCATGTGTTTTTGTTTATTTTATGTGTTTATTTGCATTATAGGTAATTTGGGTGAAAAAGGAAGAAGGAGTGCACGAGTAGTGAAGAAATGCACGACTCGTGAAGAGATAAAACAGAAGTGCCAGATTAATGCAGAGGAGCACGACTAGTGAAGCATAGCACGACTCGATTTCCAGAGCACGAATCGGACAGAGAATCACAAGTCGGTCACTAGAAGAACAAAGCCAGAGAGAAGAGAGAAGAGGAGAGCAAGCAAGGAAAGTCCGCGTTCTGTCGCGAGGGCGACAGAAAGAGTCGTTGGACAGTTTATTTCGAAAAGTCACTTCAACAATTGGGATTTCTCACCAACTTGTTCAACTCTTTGAAGAAGCTTATAAAGGGACATGACCTTTAGAACACTATAAATATTAATTTCAACTGTAATTTTAGAGGATGGAATTTTAACTAATTTATTTTCTATAAGTTTGAGAGAATAGTTCTTGAGTTGAAGTTCTAAAGTTAGATTTTATGTTTTGAAGAAGAAGACCAAGGAGAAGAAAATTTATTACAAGGGTTTGAGAAAAGGGTTGAGAGATTTCTTTCTACTCACTCTTATCTTTTCCTTTCTTCTCTGCAATTAAATGAATGTTATTTAAGGAACTTGAATGATATTATTGTTATTTTCTACTTCTATCTATGTTATTAGTCTTTTAATGCAAAATTGTCTATTAGTATTATTGCATGATCATTATAAGTTAAAGTAGAATTGAGAGGTTCACTTTATCTTACATCTAATAGAAATTCATTATCAAAACATAACTTGAGAGATCAGTATGTTAAGATAATTGCTATACATTGGTGATTAATCTTAGAATATGTAATTAGAATTAACTAGTTCATTAATGAGAGTTAAAGATTAGCATTTTAATTGCATGTGTTAGGCACTCTAGTTCATGTCGAGAGAGTAGATTAGAATTTTATTTCAACTTGGCTTGCTGATAAGACTATAATTATAATTAAAATGATGGAATCAAGTTTCATAATCATTAGTTCTTCATTATATACATTGTCTTCATTGATTATCATTAACTAGGTTTAATTACGTTGCATGACAAGAGTAGTTTAAAATTAACTTACAAATTAGTGAACATTGTAAGCAAGATTAAAATTAAGTAGTAATAGTTTGTAATGTTAATCTACATTCCTCGTGGGATCAACATCTTTTGTATTATAATCGGTACAGCATATGTTTGCGGATTTAGCGTGTAGAAATACACCCAACAATATACATGTATAGGATTCTAAAATCCTACAAAAAAATGTCTATACAAAAGTAGTCTTCACTTATCTTGCTCCCAAAAGCAAGATGAAATTGCTCCAAAAACCATTATCAACCTACATGTAATCATTAAACACTACATGCTAAGCTTAAATACAGTCAATGGTGGTTACAATTCTAAATATTTATATTAAACATTTTATGCATACTATAAGTTAAAATATGCATATAAAACTTGATAACATATCACAATTAATTTATAAACATTTAAATAGAAAAGACAAATCGAGAAATTCAATTATAAATTATTACATAAATAAAGTTGCAATATAACTCATCAATTAGCTTTATTAGAGACAAATTATAAATTAGTCCCTGAATTACATTTTATTTCTATTTCGTCATTCAAATACACATTTTTTTTACTAAAATGCCACTAGTAAGCATTATAAGCACATAAATTCATTAATTGTCATGCAAATAGAATTTAATCCATAAAACATTACCAAATATCGTATTAAACCAAACATTAACAATTTAATCACTTTTATCACTTATTCAATTATATGTATTAACCTTAAAAACATACATTACAATATAATAAGTCAATTATTACTAAACAACATTAAATTCAAAATCCCAATTAAAAACAATTATAAGTTATATTATAAATCTATTTATAATATAGTCAGTCAATTAATTATGCTAGAGATATATTATCATAAAATCCCTAAATATTCATTTAACTATAAAATTGCCATTAAATAACTATATAATCACCTTACTTCATTAAATGACATACAATATACAAATTAATCCTCCAAAGCACATTTAATAAAAAAATACATTTAAAACAAATTCACATAAATAACTCAAAAGAGTAAATATGTAACACCCCTTACCTATACGTAGAGAACTTCACCCTATGAAGGGGATGAAGGTCCCTGTTATATAAGGGTTGCCACCCATAGATGCTCAAACAGAACCAACCATTGCACACCCATTACATATACAAATGAATAAATTGAAATTTCATCATACATCAGTGAATAGGCCATAGAGCAAAATATTAAATTTTATTAATATAACAAAAGTGATTTTACATATTCCAAAAAGGATACAAAAAGTGCCTCAGCACAATTGAATAGTTACATATGACTAATATCAAAACAATTTACAATATATTCTTTACATAGTTTCAAAACTACAAGACTATAACACATACAAAAAGAATACAAGGCCTAAACTACAAAATCTGCTATCCACTAGTCGTGTTGGCCCTGCTGATGCGAAACCTGCTGTTCAACCCTTCAAACCTTTCACACTTACACGGATAAAACACCCGTGCTAAGCGAAAACGCTTAGTGGGGAAACAAAGATGCACAACGACCACTCACAGTGGCGTCAACAAATAATCACAAGCGAATGGCACAGTTAAATGTTAAGATTTCATAAATTAACTTAAAGCGTAACTGCATTATAGTCATATTATTACCAAAATGCAATATTCCAGAATTCACGTATAATAACAAATAACATTATTACACCTGCTCTATCAAAATAGTGGATAACGAGTACGCGTAGATACCCGAAGGTATTAACAATATTCTCATAACATATAGATACCCGAGGGTATCAAAACAATCTTTTAATTTTTGTTCCAAAAACATTTTCGCGCAGATTCGGTACAAAGGGATCACAAAGATCTAGTCGGGGGACCTGATCAGGGTCCAAATCATACACTAGCTGCAGCAACAGTAACTCTATTAGGCATGCCTAACTATCCACTTATTCGACTCTAGCAGGTCATGCATAAACCAAATCATGTTTCAATTTGCAATATATATATAATTTGTCATGCATAATTCATATAAATATATTCATAAAACAATTCATATAGCAAACCCTAGGAAAAAGACAAGAAAAAGACATTTAGAATTCATTTTTGGAAAACTGGGTACAAAAGGAAAACAGGGCAGGATAGGGGTTTCTGTCACGCTCGAGACAGAAAGGCATCGGACATGAGTCGTGTTGAGGGACGCAACTCGTGTCAGATGTTGCTCCACCCCAGTCGTGCTTCAGAGCACGACATGCTGAGAAAGCTACAGGAGCACGGGTCGTGCTGATCCTCTCCTGCTGCCATCGCCCTGTTGAGATGCACAACTCGCACGCACAGGAAGGGAGCACGAGTCGTGCTTCTCAGCACGAGTCGGACGGCCAACACTTCTTCAGGCTAAACACGCGAGAGCTGGAAATCCTCTTCTATTGTGCTCGAGAGAACGTCGCGCTTGCGACAGGAACGGGATTTCCGGTCCCCAGCAAAACGTAACCCAAAATTTCCCCTTCAAACCAAAACCAATTTAATCCAAATCACTTCTAACTCAATCTTACCTCAAATTAAGCCTTCCAAACACCATAATCAACATCAAATAACATATTTCCACAAATTAATTCCAACATAAATCATCAATTCACAAATCAAGATCTCAAAAATCACAAAACCAGGAAATTATAAAGCAAGGTTCAATCAACATTATATCTGATTCAATAATTCCATAATTATGCTACCTAACTCATCAAAACCCAAAACCCATATCATATTTACCAAAACAAACTTATTTACACATCATAAATTCCAGAATTTCATGCATATTTCAAAACCCATACACAAATATCAAATCAAAGCAAATTCCCAAACCTGGAATTAGTGAACCTCCAATCAAGGGGCTCCACTCCCGCTCGCTACTTCCTTGCCCTTGGATTCTCTGAACCATAAAACCCAACAACACCAAACATGTTTAAACCCTAACTCACAATTACCAAAAACTCATCTAAAGGAAAGGAAGAAGAATTATTACTTATCACTTACCAAACCAGCTTAGGATACCCAAAACTCACTAGAATTTACAGCAAAAGGAAGAATTCAAGAAGAAATAAGGAAGAAAGGGAAAAGAAGGAGCAAAGTAACGGGAAAGGGAAACAAGAAGAAGAAGAAGAAAGGAAACCAGCTAAAGTCTCTCTCTCTCTTTTCCCAATACTTAACCTCTCACTTGCCACATGTCACTCTCTCAAGAGGGAAAGCACACCCAACTCTAATCCTCCATAACTTACCCAATTCTAGCCTCCTAACATACACTAGTCTCATATACATACTTCATACTAGAACATAACCCAATACACACACATAACAACTTAATTCACTTAACATAACACATACTCAACATAAACCACATACACACACACACATACTCTTAAAGCTTACTCTACTAGGGTGGTTTCGGGGTGTTACAATACTCCCCTCCTTAACAGAATTTTGTCCTCGAAATTCTTACCTAATCCAAATAGTTGAGGATACTGAGTTCTCATTGCCTCTTCCGGTTCCCAGGTCACTTCCTCAACACCGTGATGTTGTCAAAGTACTTTAACCAACGGTATCTGCTTGTTCCGAAGCTGCCTAACCTCTCTAGCCAAAATATCTTTCGATTCCTCATCAAAAGAGAAATCTGGCTGAACCCAAATATCTTGCACTTTGAGCACATGTGATGGATCTGATCGGTAGCGACGAAGCATTAACACATGAAAAACATCATGCAACTAGGTTAACTCTGTCGGTAATGCCAATCGATAAGCCACCGGACCAATCCTCTCCAAGATCTCGTAGGGTCCAATAAACCGAGGACTCAGCTTTCCTTTCTTTCCAAAACGAAGAATCTTTCGCCATGGCGAAACTTTCAAAAAGACCTTATCACCAACTTCATACTGAATATCCCTACGCTTCAAATTAGCATATGATCGCTGTTTGTTTTTGGCTGCTTTAAGATTTTATTGCACAATTCTAACTTTCTCTTCAGTGTCTCTCACTATCTCCGGACCTATCATAGCTCTTTCCGACAATTCAGTCCAACACACCAGTGTTCTACATCTCCGTCCATATAACACTTCATAAGGGGCCATTCCGATGCTTGCTTGATGACTATTATTATATGTGAATTCCATTAAAGGCACATATCGATCCTAATTTCCTGAAAATTCCAAAGCACAACCCCGAAGCATGTCTTCAAGAATCTGAATAACTCTCTCAGACTGACCATCAGTCTGGGGATGAAACGCTGTACTAAAGTTTAACCGAGTACCAAAAGCTGACTGAAATTCTTTCCAAAACTTGGATGTAAACCGAGGATCTCGATCAGACACAATGGATAATGAAACCCCATGAAGTCTGACTATCTCTCTCACATATATCTCTGCCAACTTATCCATAGAATAATCCAACCGAATAGGCAAGAAATGCATTGACTTTGACAATCTATCAACTATAACCCATACTGAATCATGCTTGCATTGCGTCAATGGCAAGCCAGATATAAAATCCATCATGGCATCATCCCATTTCCATTGAGGAATGGGTAAGGGGTTAAGCAAACCTGATGGAACTTGGTGGTCGGCTTTCACTTGCTAACACGCTAAACACTTTGAAACGAAATCCACTATGTCTTTCTTCATACCCGGCCACCAATAATGCTGCTTAAGATCTCGGTACATCTTATCTCCACCCGGATGCATAGTGAAAACTGATGAATGGGCCTCTTACAAAAGTTGCTTCTTCACACCACGCATACCCGGTACACATAACCGATTCCCATGCTTAAGCAATCCTTCACTATCCACTGAAAATTCAGTTCGCTTACCATCTTTCACTGCTTGATAAATACGCTGCAAAACAAAGTTACTCAACTATGCATTCCCAATCGCTTGCCTCAAACTCGATCTTGCTTTTAACTGAGCAATCAACGCGCCTTTTGAATCAAATCTCCATCTTCCTCTACTAAGAGACAAGGCCGACATTGATTTCCTACTAAAGGCATCCGCTACGACATTCGCTTTACCCGGATGATAGTCAATAATGCAATCATAGTCCTTGAACAGTTCTAACCATCTTCGCTATCTCAAATTCAACTCTTTCTGAGTCAGCAGATATTTCAAACTCTTGTGGTCAGTGAAAATTCTACATTTTTCTCCATACAAATAGTGCCGCCACACCTTCAGTGCAAACACTACCACCGCTAATTCTAAATCATGCATCGGGTAGTGTTGCTCATAGGGCTTCAATTGCATGGAAGCATAGGCAATTACCTTGCCGTCTTGCATCAGAACACAACCTAAGCCCACTCCTGAAGCATCACTATACATGATGAATTCCTTACCCAACACAGGCTGCGTAAGCATAGCAGCCTTAATCACATCTCTTTCAACTGATCAAAGCTGGTTTAACACTTGTCAGACCAAACAAACCTCACCTCTTTTCGGAGAAGTCTAGTCAGAGGTGAAGCTAACACTGAGAATCCCTTAACAAAAAGCCTATAGTAACCGGCCAAACCTAGAAAACTTCTTACTTCCGGCACACTTTTAGGTGGTAACCAACTCACAATCGCCTCCACTTTGGACGGATCTACCCGAATACCTTCAGCTGAAACCACATGTCCTAGAAAAGTTACTTCTTTTAGCCAAAACTCACACTTACTGAGTTTAGCATAAAGTCGATGATCTCTCAACACTTGTAACACCAGACAGAGATGTTCTTCATGTTCCTTCTCATTGCTCGAATAAACAAGGATGTCGTCGATGAACACTACCACAAATCGATCCAGATATTGTCTGAAGACCCTGTTCATTAGGTCCATAAAGGCTGCGGGTGCGTTGGTCAAACCAAATGGCATCACTAGGAATTCATAGTGACTATAGCGCGTCCGAAAAGCCATTTTTGCCACATCTGCATCCTTTACTCTCAACTAGTAATAACCCGATTTCAGATCTATCTTGGAGAACACTTCGGCTCCCCTCAATTGATCGAAAAGGTCTTCAATCCGAGGTAACAGGTACTTATTCTTTATCGTAACCTTGTTGAGCTGCTTGTAATCTATACACATCCGCAATGTTCCGTCTTTCTTTTTAACAAACAAGACTGGAGCACCCCACGGAGACACACTGGGCCGGATAAATCCTTTATCCAAAATTTCTTGCAATTGACTTTTCAGTTCCTTCAATTCCACTAGAGCCATCCGATACGGGGCTTTAAAAATCGGAGATGCTTCCAGTACAATCTCCACTGATAACTCTACTTCCCTCTCTGGAGGTTACCCCAGTAACTCCTCCGGAAAAACATCGTCAAATTCCCTCACGATCAGAATATCTTGTATTTTACCCTGCTCTCTTCGCGAATCCAGAACTAGTGCCAAGTACGCTTCACATCCCTTCCTTAAAAACCTCTTAGCCTTCATCGCTGAAATGACATTATGCAACAAACTACTTCCCTCGCCTTTCACAATCACGGGTAATTGATCTTTATTCTTAAGAATCAAAACTTTCCTATGACAATCCACTATAGCTTTATGCTTAGTCAACTAATCCATCCCTAAAATAACATCAAACTCATGAAAAGGCAACTGAATCAAATAAACTGCAAACTCCATGCCTTGAATTCTTAAGGGACAATTCCGACAAACCCTGTTCACAATAACACTCTGACCCAACGGGCTAGACACACAAATCTCATAATCCAATCTTTCCTCACTCCCCAAACTAGCACCCAACTTACTAGAACACAAGTAAGAATGAGTAGAACCCGGATCTATCAAAGCATACACTTCAGAATCAAACAATAAAAACTTACCAACAATTACTTCCAGTGCATTCTGCTCATCCCTGGCCTTCATGGCATAGGCTCTACCAGCTGTCGGAACGGGGCGATCCACAGACTCAGATAACTCTCTCTCCCGAGGTCGTCCACCATGACCCCATCCTCTACCTCTACCACGGCTTCCTTAGGGAGCATTAGATCCTGCTCGACTACCCTCTTGTTGACCTGGAACATTCTCACGCATATTCGGGCAATTAGCGAGGAAGTGGTCCGTACTACCACACCTAAAACACCCTCCTGTCAGCCATCGACATTCGCCCTAGTGGCGCTTACTACAATGGGAGCATTGAGGCATAACATCGCCTCTACCCCCAGAACCTCCTCTACCCGTGCCTGATCCTCTAAAAGAATCCTATCTCCTCCCTCTAGTAGCTGGACTAGCAGGAGACTCGCCAGCAGGATTCTCCTGAGATTCTCTTAATCTTTTCCCTAAAGAAGAACTGCCTCTGGAGGTCTTTCTCCTCAAAGCTTTCTCTCTCAAAACATTCTCCAATCGTTTCGCTCTCAAGGCCGCCTGAACCAGCTGATAATAGCTAACATTCAGGGCAGACATTAAAGAAACTAGCATCGCCTTCAAATATTCATTCAAACCCGCCTCAAAATGTTGACACCGAAACTCATCAGTAAGAATTCCTGGCGGTGCATATTTACTAAGTCT
Organism: Excoecaria cochinchinensis; assembly: GCA_947683425.1. Lineage (NCBI taxonomy): Eukaryota > Viridiplantae > Streptophyta > Magnoliopsida > Malpighiales > Euphorbiaceae > Excoecaria > Excoecaria cochinchinensis. The sequence goes on along the minus strand of CANTUQ010000148.1, from coordinate 8,628,532 downwards.
GTTAAACTCATTTTCATAATCTGCTACTGACATTACCCTCTGCCTGAGGCTCAAGAACTGTGCCCATCTGGCGTCTTTGAATGCCTTAGTTACATACTTATTTTGGAACTCCTTCTCAAAGAACTCCCATGAAAAAGGCTCGGGAAGCTGGGGCTGACTGAGCACTAACCTCCACCAGTCATACGCAGAGCCTTGCAATAGCGACACCACACATTCCACTTCTCTATCTGGCGAATATCTGATTTCCCTTAACACCCGCTTCACTTTATCAATCCACATCTCGGCTTTATCTAATTCATCTAAGCTGGTACCGAAGAAATCCTTAGCTCTATACTTTTTCATATTCTCAATAGGTGCTCTCGGTGCAGTTACTCTCTTCAGCACCCTAGCCATATCTTGGGATATCTTGAGCATCGCTTCAAAGGGAACCACAGGGGCCTCAGGTTGCACCCTAAGAGGTTGAGCCGGACTCGAAACTGATGGATCTTACTCTTGGGGATTCGCACTCTCGGCTGACCCCTCAAGCGATCCACGAGCTGACTCCATAGCTACAAAACATAAACCACAATTCACATCAGGCCAACACAACTCTAACAGACTTTCTATGATACTCTAGCCCAGAAACGCCTAAACCTACTGCTCTGATACCACAAGATGTAACACCCTTTACCTATACATAGAGAACTTCACCCTGTGAAGGGGATGAAGGTCCCTGTTAGACAAGGGTTGCCACCCACAGACGCTCAAACAGAACCAACCATTGCACACCCATTACATATACAAATGAATAAATTGAAATTTCATCATACATCAGTGAATAGGCCATAAAGCAAAATATTATATTTCATTAATATAACAACAGTGATTTTACATATTCCAAAAAGGATACAAAAAGTGCCTCAGCACAACTGAATAGTTACATATGACTAATATCAAAACAATTTACAATATATTCTTTACACAATTTCAAAAGTACAAGACTATAACACATACAAAAAGAATACAAGGCCTGAACTACAAAATCTGCTATCCACTAGTCGTGTTGGCCCTGCTGATGCGAAACCCGCTGTTCAACCCTTCAAACCTTCCACACCTGCGCGGATAAAACACCCGTGCTAAGCGAAAACACTTAGTGGGGAAACAAAGATGCACAACGACCACTCACAGTGGCATCAACAAATAATCACAAGCGAATGGCACAGTTAAATGTTAAGATTTCATAAATTAACTTAAAGGATAACGACATTATAGTCATATTATTACCAATATGCAATATTCCAGAATTCACATATAATAAGAAATAACATTATTACACCTGCTCTATCAAAACAGTGGATAACGAGTACGCGTAGATACCCGAAGGTATTAACAATATTCTCATAACACATAGATACCCGAGGGTATCAAAACAATATTTTAATTTTTGTTCCAAAAACATTTTCGCGTAGATTCGGTACAAAGGGATCACGAAGATCCAGTCGGGGGACCTGATCAGGGTCCAAATCATACACTAGCTACAGCAACAGTAACTCTATTAGGCATGCCTAACTATCCACTTATTCGACTCTAGCAGGTCATGCATAAACCAAATCATGTTTCAATTTGCAATATATATATAATTTGTCATGCATAATTCATATAAATATATTCATAAAACAATTCATATAGCAAACCGTAGGAAAAAGACAAGAAAAAGACATTTAGAATTCAATTTTGGAAAACTGGGTACAAAAGGAAAACAGGGCAGGATGGGGGTTTCTGTCGCGCTCTCGACAGAAAGGCATCGAACACGAGTCGTGCTGAGGGACACGACTTGTGTCAGATGTCCTCCACCCTAGTCGTGCTTCAGAGCACGACATGCTGAGGAAGCTACAGGAGCACGGGTCGTGCTGATCCTCTCCTGCTGCCATCGCCCTGCTGAGATGCACAACTCGCACGCACAGGAAGGGAGCACGAGTCGGACGGCCAACACTTCTTCAGGCTAAACACGCGAGAGCTGGAAATCCTCTTCTATCGCGCTCGTGAGAACATCGCGCTTGCGACAGGAACGGGATTTCCAGTCTCCAGCAAAATGTAACCCAGAATTTGCCCTTCAAACCAAAACCAATTTAATCCAAATCACTTCTAACTCCATCTTACCTCAAATTAAGCCTTCCCAACACCATAATCAATATCAAATAACATATTTCCACAAATTAATTCCAACATAAATCATCAATTCACAAATCAAGATCTCAAAAATCACAAAACCAGGAAATTATAAAGCAAGGTTCAATCAACATTATATCTGATTCAATAATTCCATAATTATGCCACCTAACTCATCAAAACCCAAAACCCATATCATATTTACCAAAACAAACTTATTTACACATCATAAATTCCAGAATTTCATGCATATTTCAAAACCCATACACAAATATCAAACCAAAGCAAATTTCCAAACCTGGAATTAGTGAACCTCCAATCAAGGGGCTCCACTCCCGCTCGCTACTTCCTTGCCCTTGGATTCTCTAGGAGGATTCTCTGAACCACAAAACCCAACAACACCAAACATGTTTAAACCCTAACTCACAATTACCAAAAACTCATCTAAAGGAAAGGAAGAAGAATTATTACTTATCACTTACCACACCAGCTTAGGCTACCCAAAACTCACTAGAATTTACAGCAAAAGGAAGAATTCAAGAAGAAATAAAGAAGAAAGGGAAAAGAAGGAGCAAAGTAACGGGAAAGGGAAAGAAGAAGAAGAAGAAAGGAAACCAGCTAAAGTCTCTCTCTCTCTTTTCCCAATACTTAACCTCTCACTTGCCACATGTCACTCTCTCAAGAGGGAAAGCACACCCAACTCTAATCCTCCATAACTTACCCAATTCTAGCCTCCTAACATACACTACTCTTATATACATACTTCATACTAGAACATAACCCAATACACGCACATAACAACTTAATTCACTTAACATAACAGATACTCAACATAAACCACATACACACACACACATACTCTTAAGGCTTACTCTACTAGGGTGGTTTCGGGGTGTTACAAACTATATATTCAATCATTACAATCACTTATGCGAATTAAAACACTTTTGTCACTTTTGTTCAATTATGCCCCTAGTATAAATCCGGTAGAAACCTCCGATCCGGATATAAAAGATATGGATCCCACAGGTCCAAAACATTTAAGAGTAATCCCGAATGACCACTCAAGCATTCTCATTCTCATTCCATTCATTTCATTGTGAGAGATCGTCATTGACCTACCCAAGCAAGTCGCCATGACTTGCACCGCAGTTTGGTGTCCTTATAGCTAACCATCTATATCCTGAGCTAGATTTGACTAATAGATTATTACTATGGGCAATTAAATATTTACTTTCTTCAATTTCCATTCAAACGCATAATATGAATTTAAAACATCATATTATATCATTTATGATACTAATATGCTCACATGGTATAATTACTTTCAATTTATTCATTACTCAACAATTTAACATTAAATCATTAAATATAGAATTCTAGCACAATTATATTATAATTGCACTTAAATATTCAATATTTCACTATATCCAATATATATACATAATAGAATATTTTATCTTAAAATATTCAAATAAATTCAATTAAATCTCATATAACTTTTATACAGCACCAATCACATTTATATGCATTTATATAGCTTATTACTAAACAATTAACAATTTTTCATATTAAAATTCAAATACATTCAATTTGACCATTATAAGATTTTTACTCAAGAATTCTTTTTTCTCCATTAAACATTATTTAAGCTAAAACATACCTTAATTAGCATATATTCACAATTAATTAACATTTAAACATAATTTAAACCCTTATTTACCAACAAACAAAATTCTGCCAATACATTAAAAATTTCCTAAAAATTCTTTTTCAACCTATTAAGCATTCATTAGCTAGAATACCTCATAACTAATATATAAACTTAAATAATTATCAATAAATCACAATTTAAAAATTTATACAATAACATAAAAAAATCAGTCATGCATGATATTCTCCTCCATAACTATTTTTCACACATAAGTCGTTAATTTAACTTATTAACTCATTAATTACCATCATTATATACTTAATTTCATTTAACACAAAATACACTCATTAAACTTCCATCTGATGATTTATTGAATATTCAACAGCAAGGATAAAGGTGTCGGCATGGCATGTAACTACCGTAATGGATGAACATGAGATTGTACAAGATAGGTATATAAAATGAGTGTTGATATATCTATTATATTATTATATCTATAGGAATGTTATTGTTGAAAAAAAAATTTACCCACTGAACTTTCTAGTGTACTATAGCATACATCAGTGCAGTGTTGTGATATCCGATGTCCGTATCACTTACAGGTATAGGGTGTTACAAAGCGTGATCACCTTCCACGTCAGAGGTATACCTTACAGTATTAATCGATGATGATTCGCTGAGGCCATGCAGCTCCAGATAGGAGAGGGGGTTTTTACTGTAGAGCGGACAGTGGAATGGAAGCATTGGGCTGCGATAGCTTTGCCTGGAGTTTCATACCATCCTGACACGGTAAAGAGCACACTGTTGTCCTCTCAGGTTTTCAAGTATATTCAAAGGGTGCTATTTAGCTCCTATCTAGGACGCATGGGTAGTCTAGGGTCACTGAATGCGACATAGATAGCCTCCTTATGGGCGATGCCTGTAGAACAGCATCTTGATATTAGCAATAAGATAGTGGCGAATTTGGCTCATCCTGTCGGGCAAACAACTACGCAGATTTGTGTAGGAGGGGTAGTGACATGGCTTCTACTTCCCCTGGGGGCAGAGGAAACCACTTTCGGAGAGCCAGTGGAGGAGGATATTTTTGTTGACCATGTGTCAGTGGTTCCTGGCACCTGGGTCAATGTAAACTCCTCAGCATCTAACAGACAAGGCGAGCCTACAGATTGCCAGAGCTTTCTATTGGGTTTCATTGCAATAATTCAAATTAACGCAACGGAATAAAATCAAAACCTAAAACAGGATCCATGTATTTTCAATTGATTCAAAAGGAAGAGATTAAGATTTACCAACCTTTAGAACGAAATTAACTCCTTATCTTGGACTACAGGCGCTGCCTCAATCATGAACACCCTCTACCAGCATCCACACGCACGAACCAACGAACAAAATTCGCAGGGGTGCTAGCTCTCGTACGTCGCGACTGGATTTTATGTTTTTTCTTTCTCTAAGAAAATATGGCGGCTAGTTTTTTCTCTCTTAAGAAAATCAGCCACTCTCTATCCTTTTTTCTCTTAGAAAAAATGTGATTAGGGTTAATCACATCTTAACATATATATATATCCACATATATATATATGTATAAATTTGAAACCCTAAGAGATAAATAGGAATACTATCTCTTATTCAAAATAAGATATATATATATATATATATATTTATTTATTTATTTATTAAAATTAATACGAAATAAATCATATATATATAATTTTAAAATTAAATATAAATACCTATATATATATTATTCCGAAATAACCTAATAAAATCCATTTTGTTCATTTTGGTCTTGGTGTGTGACCCCATAGATTTATATTAAGTTGGCAGTGGGTCTAATCTCATAATAAGCCCACAAGTCATAATTGGTCTCTAGCAAGACATTATGACTACCCAAATAATATAAATATCGTTAGTCCGATTTTAACCTGACAATAGAACATACCATTATCCTTTTGTCACATGATATCTTATTTGAACATAAGTCATGGTACATGTCAAACTTATATTGTTCGAACATATAATTTCCCGATCAGTAAGTAGACTGATAAATTCAAATGACATTGATCACACTATCAATTCATTCGAGCATGGCCATGCATTTTTACAGTCCTACTTATCGAGGGGCCCAACAGATATCTCTCTCATAAGAGAGGGACAAATTCCATCTTGATTATTCACTTTCCTCTGCATAATTCTCATTATGTCCGATCATAAACTTTATAATTATCCGATTAAAGATAACGTTTGATTATGTCAAAACATAATGTTTCTTATGTAGAAAACCGTGATAACCTCAGGTCAAAGGATTCAGTAACATATCTATTATAAGATCACTTATGACACTATCCCATGTAGTGATCTTACAGTGGGTCTATCAAGTACTTTGTTCTCTAACAAATACCTATAGAATTGATTTATATCATCATATATAATCATCCCATGATTATCAATGCAAATCTATACTAGTCTTAATTTATCTTTATGCCCTTTAGTGATAAATGACTAGGGACAACATGAATAACATTGTTATTCATAAACATTACAATAATGAAACATGGCAATAATATTAATGTGAAGAAAACCATTATGTATATAAATGAAAATGTAATGATTACATCAAGGTCCAAATGTTTGGCCTAGGGCATAACCACTAACAATCTCCCACTTGCACTAGGCCCAATCATACATATATCTAATACCCATTGACCTAGTATGTCCATCATGTTTGGTTTGTGGGAGAGCCTTGGTAAGTGGATCAGCAATGTTATCATCAGTAGGTACTCTGCATATCTTGATGTCTCCCCTCTCAATTATTTCTCAAATGAGATGAAAACACCTGAGTATATGTTTTGATCTCTGATGAGATCTGGGCTCCTTAGCCTGTGCAATAGCACCATTATTGTCACAATAAAGATCCACAGGGTTGCTGATACTAGGTACTACTCCCAATTCAACAATGAATTTCTTGATCCATACTGCTTCTTTAGCTGCATCTGATGCTGCTATATACTTAGCTACTGTTGTAGAATCAGTGACAGTGCTTTGTTTATAACTTTTCCAGCTTACAGTACCTCCATTTAATACAAACACATATCCTGACTGTGATCTAAAGTCATCTTTGTAAGATTGGAAGCTTGCATCTGGTCGAGTGCATAACAAGGCATACATGATTGATCCTATAGCTGAAGCATATGGAATCATACTCATGCGATCTCGCTCATCAGATGTCATTGGACACTGAGTCTTGCTAAGAGTAATGCCATGAGACATTGGCAAAAATCCTCTTTTGGAATTTTGCATACTAAATCTATTTAGCACCTTATCTATATAATTGCTTTGACTCAAACCATTTATCCTTTTAGATCTATCCCTATAAATCTTAATCCCAAGGATATAAGCAACCATTCTTTTGTCTTTTGCATGATAGGGATGTCATTTCCAATGAGTAATATGTCAACAACATATAATACAAGAAACATCACAGCGCTCCCACTAATCTTCTTGTATACACAAGGTTCATCCTCATTTTTTATGAACCCAAACTCTTTGACTATTTCATCAAAACAAAGATTCCAGCTCCGAGAAGCTTGCTTCAAACCATAAATGGATCTTTGCAGCTTACATACCTTTCTAGAATTCTCAGGATGGATAAAACCCTGAGGTTGTGTCAGATACACATCCTCAAGTAAGTTTCCATTAAGAAACGCAATTTTGACATCCATTTGCCATATCTCATAGTCATAATATGCAGCAATGGCAATAAGAATTGTTATTGATTTAAGCATTGCGACTGGTGAAAAGGTTTCATCATAGTCAATACCATGAGTTTGTTTGAACCCTTTTCCAATGAGCCTTGCTTTAAAGGTATTTACTTTTCCATCCATGTCGGTTTTGCTTTTTGAAAACCCATTTGCACCCAATGGTTTTAATTCCTTCAGGTGGATCAATCAAGTTCCAAATTTGATTATCATACACGGATTACATCTCAGGTTTCATGGCTTCTAGCCATTTCTCAGATTCTGGACCTGACACGGCATCTTAATAGGTAGTAGGCTCATCTTGATCCATGAGCATTACTTCACGACTATCTGTCATGAGAAATCCATATCTCTTGGGTTCGTGTCATATCCTATCAGATATACGTGGTACTTGTGTAACAGGTACAGGTTCCACAACAGTTTGTGAAACTTATTGAGTTTCCACCGATGGTTTTATGTTTTCTTGTGGTTCTCGAATTTCTTCAATTGTACTTTACTCCCACTGGTTCTTTTAGAAATAAATTCCTTTTCTAGAAAGACACCATTTCGAGCAATAAACACTTTGTTCTCAGAAGGGTTATAAAAGTAATATCCTTTAGTTTCCTTAGGATATCCCACAAAAAGACATTTATCAGATTTTGGTGCTAATTTATCTGAGACCTATCGTTTGACATAAGCCTCACAGCCCCAAATCTTTAGAAAAGATAAACTAGGAGTTCTCCCAGTCCATATCTCATATGGTGCCTTTTCAACCGCTTTAGATGGAACTCGATTCAAAGCGAATGCGGCTGTTTCTAATACATAACCCTAAAAGGATAACGGAAGATCTGTTTGACACATCATTGATCGAACCATATCTAATAAAGTTTGATTCCTCCTTTTAGATACACCATTCCTGTAACACCCCGTTACCCCCGATAGAGAGATGCCGGAGCGTTACGCACACAACTCACTTAAACGCATACATATACTCAAGACATGTTAAGAAAACAAGTACAATTAATCAAAAGATAACAAATCCATATACATATAATAATATTATCATATCATTTTACTAAAAGGGATTTGTAAATAAATACATATACAAAATAATCCTTTACAAAAATTACATTTCCAAAATCATACTCCATATACAAAAATACAGCAAAAGACAAAATAACTCCGATTCTAGACTTCTAGTGGCCGACCTGCAGATGTCTGACTCCCAAAAAGAACCTATCACCTACACGGGAAAAGAACCCGTGCTAAGCGATAACGCTTAGTGGGAAGGAACAACACATGCATGTACATATAATCGCAATAACATATATATAAACTTAATAATAACAAAGCATAAAAACATATACTACTCATGCATATAGCAATTGTTCATCTTACTCAAGTATATTGGAAGAATAACCGTTCATATTCGAATACAAGTATTACATCTCATCACGTCATAACGCATATACATATACATGTAACATATATTCATTTCATATAAATAACGGTTGCATAAATTACACTCGTATAATAACTTCAAGTAATAGCCTGATTACTCGCTAACTAGTGGATACGGGTACTAATGATATTGATAGGACACAGTATCCCAAGCATATGGAGACATGAGTCTCAAAACATTTTATAATCATGTATACTCGAAAGTATACCGGAGACCGAGGTCTCAAACATCTTATATGACCCAAACGGGGCCCGCATGTAGCAAATAACATATAGCAGCTGCACTCACTCTCTGACCCTGGATAAGCGCTTATCTATCCACTACTATGATTATCAGGCTCATAAAACAACTCAATCATGTTCTAAAATAATGTTCATATAATAGAGAATAAATCAAGTATAATCATGTCATTTTATGAATACATAAGTATTTAATCAAGATGAAGACATATAATTCATGTACAAATCTAATTAAGAACTTATAATTTATCAAGTAATAGACCATATAAGACAAATCATATGTCATGTAGTAAAAACCCATGTAAAAGCGGCTTAAAACTCTTTTTCAAAATAGGGCAGGAGAGACCTCACTGTCGCGCTCGCGACAGTGAGAGGAAGAGAAGCCAGTCATGAGTTGCACATATGATGGCGACTTGTGACGATAGCGTCTCGCAAGCGCCTTACAGAAAAGGGCGGTCATGAGTCATGATCCTCCCTCACGACTCGTGGCACCATCGTGTCTCTCCTCGCAGAAAAGGAACGGTCACGAGTCATGATCCTCCCTCACGACTCGTGACACCAACATGTCTCTCCTCGCAGAAAAGGGACGGTCACGAGTCGTGATCCTCCCTCACGACTCATGACTGCCAAGGGAAGAGGGTCATGAGTAGTGATCCTCACTAATGACTCGTGACCTTCCTCTCACATCTGCAGAGCGGTAATCCCGCTAGAAGGAGAAGAGCAGGTTCTGTCGCGCTCGCGACAGAATCGATTCTCCTCGATCTCCAGAAATGCAAAAATGGAAATTGAAGTAAAATCAAAATCCAACTATACCCAAACCCATTTTTCATGCTAAAACATGTAAAAGCATACCTTTTTGGCCTCCAAAGCACATTTACAACCATAATAACGCAAATCACACATCATTTTACCCAATTAAAGGACCTTAACAAATATCAAAATAGAATTTACAGAGATTTAACCCCAGAAATTTCAACTCATGTTCATATACAAAATCCTCACAATTTCACATGTACATCCTCAAAACTCTATCATCCTATATCATATGTACAAGCTATTTACTCATATATTTCATATACCACAAATACACAAATAGCATTAACATTTAACTCAAGAACAGGATCCAAAAGAAATTGTAACACCCCAACTCATACGTGGACGAACCCATCCGCAATGGAGTAGGAGGCCGTACGAGTAGGTGTGTTACCGGACTGAAGCGAGACAAAGCATACTAAAATACGGAAGAATTTAAAACTTGAGGAGTAGATTTGGACATGCATATTTCGCAAATGCGCATACACTAATCAAAAGCATACAGTTGTGAAAACTTACAAGCATACAATAGAAGTTATTCTCCAAACATCACTATACAAATATTTACATGGCCCAGAATATTATATAAGTATCTTTACATATTATTACATACACATATTCATCAGAATTACAAAATCCAGGCTACAGAAATTCAACAAAATACATCACTTCTAACTCCTATGTGGCCGACTCTGCAGATGCGCGACTCGAACGGAAGCAAACCTGCCACCTGCACGGAAAGGAAATCCGTGCTAAGCGATAACGCTTAGTGGGAAAAATAAACATAATAATATGGACGACCATTCACAATGGTCGTCAAGGCAAAATACATTCAAATGGCAATTGCGGATATTCAAAACACATATCTAAACAGACTTGCATAATAAAGGCATTCATTCGGAAACTCACACACATAATCATATACATATATCAGGAATGGGCCAAAACAGTCATAACACAAAACACGACACCAGTGTTATCATGCTGAGCCACATACCCAAGAAAACATCCAAAACACCACACTTCTGCTGCACAACTCTAATACATAGCATATCATGCTGTAAACACTCCCATAACGAAGACTGAAGACATAATCACATCACTTCACATTCATATCAAAACCATGCAGAAAGTACGATTACATCTTATATACTTACCCTCACAACCGATCTGATTCACATGCTTGTACACAATAAAACCATGCTTAACTCATATACATAAATACATCGATCGAATCATTTCAAAGCATTCAGAAACTAATAACAAATCACATGCCAAGTATGGATAATCATGTTAACTGAAAAGTCATGTTTACTAAATACAGATTTACCTTCTGAAGCCTGTAGTCATATTCATATACATTTAAACTGATTCTTGCTCATTCAGATATCACATTCTGATGGCTATTTCAAAACAGAATAAAACAAACCATCGAAATACCTGCTGACTCATAATAGTGGATAACGAGTACTGAGGAGAAGACCTCATGAGGGAACATATAGCCCGATCTCTGACCGGGTAAACCTCAGAGGGAACATATAATATAATGTACCATACAGGTACAAGTCGAAAAGCAACATCATCTTTTTCCACATTCCAAAAACATTTCATATCAAAGGGTTCGCGAGGAACCAGTCGTGGGACCTGATCAGGGTCCAAATCGTTCAAAGGGCGCTGCAGCTACAAAGACTCTATTAGGCATGCCTAACTATCCACTAGACTGACTCTCGCAGGTCATGCATCATTCAAATCAGGTGTCATATCAGACAGTATATAAATATCATCATATTTAATCCAGAGTACAATGGACATATTCACATTAATATACACATACTTCAGCCGCAGTATTCCGTAATTCAAACTCATATTCATATATACACATACGATAAACAAGACCATTTACAGATAAAAACGAAAGTACAATACGTAAGTCAGAGTTACCTTTAGCCTGTTCAGAGACTTGTACTCACATCCGCATATCCCAAAAATCATATAAGTCATACTGAAATCATCAATCACTCAAAAATACTTTATACTCTATCAGAACGAAGCAATAATCCAATATTATTGTGCATGCAAAATCATTAGTTCCACATTCAAACCACTGCATTTAACGAATAAATACTCATTACAAAAATTAGGGTAGGTCACGGTGGTAACCAATTCCATTGCCACCGTGACATATAAAAGCCCCCAAAACAGAATACATCTCTGAGGTAGGTCACGGTGGTAATCAAATCCATTGCCACCGTGACATACCAAAATCCAAAGCAGAATGCAAACCAAAGGTAAGTCACGGTGGTAACCCATTTCATTGCCACCGTGACATACCAGAACCCCAAAACAGAATGCAAATCTGCGGGAGGTCACGGTGGTAACCACATTCATTGCCACCGTGACATACCAAACCCTCAAAACAGAATGCTATTCTTCTCACTTAATCATATTATATAGGCACTCAAGTAACCACATGAACCGTTAAAATATCATAAATACCTTGCATATTAACATATTCTAATAACATTTATTACCAATGCATGCATCGTATAATATTATTAGGTAATTACTTTAATCATGCATTCATTATTCATATCCCCTATATACATTTTCCATTAAGCAAACTCAGTTCATAATTATACATATTTGTTCACATCATACATGATCCATACCTCAAGCATATCCTGTTCGATAATTAAAAAGCATATATATATACATTTAATTTCATTATTAAACTCTTATGCTATAGCTTAATCACTTATAATTTGGATTGACGACCACCTACATACTCATTTCCTAAGGTTAGAAATGAGTCAGACATGCTATAGGAACTTACCATGAAGTTCGGGTACGTTTCGGGAAGAAAAACACTCAAATTATGCATATTAGGGGGTGGTCACGGTGGTAACCAATTGGTTGTCACCGTGAGATCCAAAAATGAGCATTCTGCCCTGCATTTTCATAGGTCACGGTGGTAACCATTTTTGTTGCCACCGTGACATACCAAAATATTGCAAAACAGAAGCAAAATTTCGGGACTGGTTCACTCCACAATTTTGTACAGCCTATATCAAAGTCTAGAACTCATTTTTAGCCAAAACTTCCTTCTTAACAAATGTTCTATAGGATGTTAACTTCCAAATGCAACAAATTACAGGTCAATTGGACATCTATAGATTCAGATATGATCTAAACAACCCACAATGCTTCTCTGAACCCGTCCAAAGAAGATAGGTCTACTTCTTGACCATTTTTCGGGCACTTAGAGTTACAATTAGCTCAAACCTATTTCTAACACATATGTAGACATATATCTTAGCTTTCTAAAGGTACTGATTTCATATCATTTGGAGTTCTATAACTCCCGAAACAGTGTAATAACCGAAGAAAGGTCCAGTGTATTCTAATCCAGTTTTTCACCCAAAAACCTATTCACATGCAACAATGAGTCATTTGAGCCAACACTCACTACCATCATCAAAGATCATCATCAACACATTCAAATTACTTAAACAACTCATTAATATAATCAAAATCATACATAAATAAAAAGTTCCCAAACCTGGAAATCAAAAATCCACAGTCCCTTTCTAGCTTCTATCTACAGTCATTTCCTTGCCCTTGAGCTTCCTCTTGATACCACCAACTTACACAAACCAAAAATCCAGAATTTACTTTTAATTCAAAACCCTAACTCACACAAAATCAAAAGAAATAAAAAGAGAGAAAGGAGAACCCAACCGTAGGAACCCTAAACCCCAACTTACCTTAACAATCTTGCTTCCAATCTCCACTAAATCACTTCTACTTTATTCAAAACCAAGAGATTGAGCAAAGAAAGGGAAAAAGGAAAAGAAAATGGAGAATATGGAGGATGAGAGGACCAAAAACGGGGACTCCCTTTTTCCTTACACTTAGCCTCACTTAACACTAAATGCATACCTACCAAAGCCACTTGTCCACTTACTATAGGCCCACATGTCAATATTACAAGCCCACTTTGACTTACTCACATATGCACCATACACCAAACACACTTAAACAATTCTTGAATAAATATCTTCAATACACCAAACACCACTCACACCATAGCATTTCTTAACCCACTTACATCCTACTTCCATACACTTCAAGCACACTCTAACAATTCCCTATAGACCACTTGTCATCATCCTACAAACCCAAGTGTCACAATCTTATCCAATCACTTCCTAAATACCATACACATGTTCCACTAAATGTTTTCTCACTTAACATCTTATTAATTATTTTCTTAGCAAATAAGTCCTTATTTTCTATATTACTCATGTACAGATTACCGAATTACCCTTACTCACTTTGACTGAGCAAGCATATTCCGACTAGGCCCAGTTCGGGGTGTGACAAATCTTCCCTCCTAAAAGAATTTCGTCCTCGAAATTCACATACACCAGAAGAAACTCCAAAATGACACTTCGACTCACCGTCAGACTCATACATTGCATTCTAAAACTATTCACTTATTTACACTTATCGCCATTGCTATACTCCTAAATCACTTTCTTATATTCGAATCAAACACATTCATCAGAACAATCATTACTCAAAAGCCCGACTGAAATCAAAACCCGACACTTTACACACAAATCAACTAACTTCGCCAGTTGCTACATAAATCCTTCACTACTTAAAAGATGTCCATCATACTTACGTTTCTCTCTACCATTCACCCTCCTATCAAACTTTAAAATCCTTCTTACCTTCACCTGTATAAGATCCCAAAATACTCTTTCGGTTCAATCTTTACTCAAACACAGAACACTTTCCTAAATGATTGCTGAGCGCGTCATTTTTACCCTTAATCTTAATATCAAATAGTACATATATACCCTGTCAGCTTTCTCTCAATCAAAACATATATGCATATGCTTATCATGTATTGTCAAAGGGATGATGATGATGTAATGAGATTGAGATGATTCATGTATGCAGAGTGATGCAATTGATACTATAATGATGCATTTTGTCCCATCCCCATGATTCAATATGCTTTCATTTAAACACTTTTATGGAGATAGCTGACAGGCATATAGAGTACTACCAAAACCTTATAAGATCCAAATACTCATCCACTTACTCGATACCTTTCTTTACTGAGGTACACTCTGAACAAAACCTTGAGAAATCCTAGGAGCAGTCAGTCTATCCAAAATTCGAATCAATCCTTGCACTAATATTCTATCATTAGAAACAGGACCGGAATTTTAATCAAAAAGGTGCACAGAAACGAAACACTTTGATCAGTACTAATTGGGTTCACACTTTCTGTCGTCTCATTCACCTTCTCATTCGGGTCAGGCTCCATCTAACATAACATACATAGGACAAGACGCATCTGCATTAGGCCACGACACAAAACTGACTCTCAAACAAAGACTCGACACATAACAAGTAACATACAAAGACCCAATACTCAAACAAATAAGGCAACCAGAATCTTGTGCTCTGATACCACTAAATGTAACACCCCAACTCATACGTGGATGAACCCATCCGCAATGGAGTAGGAGGCCGTACGAGTAGGTGTGTTACCGGACTGAAGCGAGACAAAGCATACTAAAATACGGAAGAATTTAAAACTTGAGGAGTAGATTTGGACATGAAGGAATATGTCATGGTATGTGTATGTAGATAACGCAGCGGAAAAATATCGAAAAACGATCATACACATCAAACAATTCCACGACAAGAATCGAAACATGCACTTTTAGGGTTTTTAAAAACTTACAACTTTAGATGCTTATTCCAAATTGAATTTGATGATGACCAGCAACCAATATTAGTTTTTCCACTTTTGATCTTCACCACCAATGCCAAGGAATAGCCTTTACGCCAATCCTCTCTATGCTCACACACACACTTGTAAGCTAGGCTCAAAACCGAGAATGCTATGACATATTCCTTCAGTGGTATCAGAGCCTAAACATGCTTATTTTAGTGCTTTAGATGCATGAAATAATTAATTAAAAATCGTTACTTTTAATACATGCAATGCTGAAATTTTCTGTTTTGAGTTTTTTGCATTGTTTTGGTGTAAAAACGATTTTAATTGATTAGATAGGTATTATAATTAATATGACATGTTAATATACTGTCCTAAGATGTTCTAGGAGCTGTTATTAGTCAGATTTAATTAGTAATACCTGATGGTATATGTTAATATTAAAACTAGGTGCTTTTTGGCATGTTAATTGTTAATTAAACAACTAGTTTTGAATATTAAATGTAAAAACGTTTTTGGCATGTTTTTAAGTGGTTTTTAATGATTAAATATCAGGTCTGGACATTTTTAAAATTTGGTTTTAATTCTGGTCCATGACAATTTAATTGATTAATTTTAATATCACTTAAAACAATGACTAGTTTGTGTTTGTTACATGTTTAATCAACATTGTTTGTTTTGATTTGATTAAAATGGTAAAAACACATTTAGATCAGATTGGTACAATATATTAAATCATTTTTATGACCTTATTTGAATTATTAATTGACTCATAAAATTGATTTAAGGGTTTGTGCATTTTTGTGGCATCACATAAGCATTAAACAACTAGTTTTGTTGTTTGTTTGTTTTTATATGTATGCCGTGTATCATATATATGTTCTTCATGTTTTTTTTATTTTTTTAATTCATGTCGGTACATATTATATGTATTTTTAATGTTTATGGGCAGTATGACATAATATTAAAAAATGACAAAGTGGAAATTATACTAGAGTTGATTTATAGCACAAATCTAACTAGTTTGTGTTTTGGGCTTTTAAGAGAACTTATTCAATAAGAGGATTTAGTCCATTGGGCCTCGGCCCAGGCCCATCATAGGGTCATCTCTTAAAGGTTCAAGTACACAATTTCCATTAATGGGCTTGGCTAATTTAATTAAAATTGGACTTTGTTTGATCCATGAATGTTATGTATATTAATTTGCTTGTTTGGTGTGATAAATGGATATGCATGGTGCATTCATGGGCCCTGGGTTTTTGTAATTAATTATGGCTTGCGAGCCATTATGTATTATTGTAAAAGTTTCATTTATTTCTTAGAATAGAATTTACTTGAAGACTTTGTAAATCAAGATGAAGCCCACCGGAGTGGTGAAGCCCAACTCGAAGATTCTTGTGTAATAGTATAGAATCTTAGTTGTAGGTTTTATGGGCCCATGTTTGTCACGCTTTACTTTATGCAATTATTTATATATGCATGCTATGAATGGATGACAAAGCGTATGCCATGTAAGCCGTAATAAAATGAATCCCTAAAATAGTAAGTCACAAAGTTGCCTTTCTAATTCGAAACATGTCAAGGCATCGATCATCGGTAACGTAGACTAGGAGTCCTAGATGCGCCCGATTATCTTTGTGAGGCATGAGTTGTGAATGTAGGTTGGACTTAACATGGAAAGGGATGCCCGGACCTAGGCAACTAATAAATGGGTTTGTGCTATAACATCTTAAGATGTTATCCCATTTGATCCAAGAGTCATGTACGAGTCATGATTGGAGTTATCCTACCTAAGTAACTTAACTTGTTAGGTGTACAAGCTCAGCTTGACTAATAAGGTTGTTGTGAAAAGTGGATCTTGGCCCACATTAAATCACTAACGCGAATTATTTAAAGGGATATTAATTCGGTTTGTGGGATTATTAATAAGACCTCATTTAATCTTGCTAAATTTTATTGTAGATTGAAAAATGGCATCTTCAAACAACAATTTCTCATTGCGATCGGTCCTTGAAAAGGACAAATTGAATGGCACCAATTTCATAGACTGGTCTCGAAACTTAAGGATAGTTCTTAAGCAAGAGAAAAAGTCATATGTTTTGGATGCACCCTTGCCTCAAGAACCTGGTAGGAACGCCTCTGCGGTTCAAAGGGAAACTTTTGAGACCAAGAAAAGCGACTCCAATGATGTGACCTGTTTGATGCTAGCCACTATGGTGCCTGACTTGCAAAAGCAATTTATGGACCAAGAGGCTTATGCGATCATGGTGCACTTAAAGGAGATGTTCCAAGAGCAAGCTCGTCACGAGAGGTTTGTGACAACTAAGGCCTTAATTTCCTGTAAGATGGCTGCAGGTACTCCTGTTAGTACGTATGTACTCAAGATGAAAGGGTATCTTGATACTCTTGAGAAGCTTGAGGTACAAGTACCAAAGGAATTGGCTACTGACTTTAAATTTAAATATTTTAAGCCCAATACTTTGTGTGCGATCCTATAGGTCCATTTAATGTTGGCAATGAATTAATGAATTAATTCAAAGGCTATATATATTCTCTAGCAAGATATTATAGCATTCCAAATTAAATGAAAATGCAAATGGCATTTAGTGACCTAATGTAATTTTGCATAGTCTCTTACCCATAAATATCAGAATTAATATAAGGCATGGAACAAGTCATCCTCATGTGTAAGTTAATTCCTTTCTTGATATTCCAGTGACACTGAACTCTCAGATAAATAATGATTGCACATTATTACATCTCGGTATGGCCATACACTTCTCAGTTCACTGATCAAGTGGCCGATGATATTTTTTTTTCTTATAGAGAGGGGTAATCCCTTCACTTCTCTCATGCTCTCTAACATGAATCAATGCATACCCAAGCATACCCATACTTGTCACTCAGTTACGAGCACGTTAGGTGTATGTCAAAGTACACAGTAATTCATAAAGAGTTTCATAGAGATTTTAGGTCTAAGAACTCCGATACAAAACTTGCATATGAGGAACACTTATGACTTGTACCATGTAGTGTTCTCATGTGTGGATCGTATCCAAATACCATGTTATAAACATGTATCTATGATCTCTGATTGACACTTTTGTCCTTATGATCCGTAAGACAGAACTCAACTAATCAGAGAGAGCATACTAGTCTTAATTCATTTGTTATTCCCATAACAATGACTGACTAGGGATATTTAGAATGAAGTCTCATTTGTTTCAAGGTCTTACAACCATGTGCCTCACACATGATAACTTAAACTGAAACAACATTCTTGGATAGTTCTATCAATTGATATGCACAGGAATACAATTGGTAAAACAAATGCCTCATTTATTAACTAAAGTGTTTTATTACAATGTATTGGGGCTAGGGCTTACACTAACAGGACATGCATATTTCGCAAATGCGCATACACTAATCAAAAGCATACAGTTGTGAAAACTTACAAGCATACAATAGAAGTTATTCTCCAAACATCACTATACAAATATTTACATGGCCCAGAATATTATATAAGTATCTTTACATATTATTACATATACATATTCATCAGAATTACAAAATCCAGGCTACAGAAATTCAACAAAATACATCACTTCTAACTCCTATGTGGCCGACTCTGCAGATGCGCGACTCGAACGGAAGCAAACCTGCCACCTGCACGGAAAGGAAATCCGTGCTAAGCGATAACGCTTAGTGGGGAAAATAAACATAATAATATGGACGACCATTCACAATGGTCGTCAAGGCAAAATACATTCAAATGGCAATTGCGGATATTCAAAACACATATCTAAACAGACTTGCATAATAAAGGCATTCATTCGGAAACTCACACACATAATCATATACATATATCAGGAATGGGCCAAAACAGTCATAACACAAAACACGACACCAGTGTTATCATGCTGAGCCACATACCCAAGAAAACATCCAAAACACCACACTTCTGCTGCACAACTCTAATACATAGCATATCATGCTGTAAACACTCCCATAACGAAGACTGAAGACATAATCACATCACTTCACATTCATATCAAAACCATGCAGCAAGTACGATTACATCTTATATACTTACCCTCACAACCGATCTGATTCACATGCTTGTACACAATAAAACCATGCTTAACTCATATACATAAATACATCGATCGAATCATTTCAAAGCATTCAGAAACTAATAACAAATCACATGCCAAGTATGGATAATCATGTTAACTGAAAAGTCATGTTTACTAAATACAGATTTACCTTCTGAAGCCTGTAGTCATATTCATATACATTTAAACTGATTCTTGCTCATTCAGATATCACATTCTGATGGCTATTTCAAAACAGAATAAAACAAACCATCGAAATACCTGCTGACTCATAATAGTGGATAACGAGTACTGAGGAGAAGACCTCATGAGGGAACATATAGCCCGATCTCTGACCGGGTAAACCTCAGAGGGAACATATAATATAATGTACCATACAGGTACAAGTCGAAAAGCAACATCATCTTTTTCCACATTCCAAAAACATTTCATATCAAAGGGTTCGCGAGGAACCAGTCGTGGGACCTGATCAGGGTCCAAATCGTTCAAAGGGCGCTGCAGCTACAAAGACTCTATTAGGCATGCCTAACTATCCACTAGACTGACTCTCGCAGGTCATGCATCATTCAAATCAGGTGTCATATCAGACAGTATATAAATATCATCATATTTAATCCAGAGTACAATGGACATATTCACATTAATATACACATACTTCAGCCGCAGTATTCCGTAATTCAAACTCATATTCATATACACATACGATAAACAAGACCATTTACAGATAAAAACGAAAGTACAATACGTAAGTCAGAGTTACCTTTAGCCTGTTCAGAGACTTGTACTCACATCCGCATATCCCAAAAATCATATAAGTCATACTGAAATCATCAATCACTCAAAAATACTTTATACTCTATCAGAACGAAGCAATAATCCAATGTTATTGTGCATGCAAAATCATTAGTTCCACATTCAAACCACTGCATTTAACGAATAAATACTCATTACAAAAATTAGGGTAGGTCACGGTGGTAACCAATTCCATTGCCACCGTGACATATAAAAGCCCCCAAAACAGAATACATCTCTGAGGTAGGTCACGGTGGTAATCAAATCCATTGCCACCGTGACATACCAAAATCCAAAGCAGAATGCAAACCAAAGGTAAGTCACGGTGGTAACCTATTTCATTGCCACCGTGACATACCAGAACCCCAAAACAGAATGCAAATCTGCGGGAGGTCACGGTGGTAACCACATTCATTGCCACCGTGACATACCAAACCCTCAAAACAGAATGCTATTCTTCTCACTTAATCATATTATATAGGCACTCAAGTAACCACATGAACCGTTAAAATATCATAAATACCTTGCATATTAACATATTCTAATAACATTTATTACCAATGCATGCATCGTATAATATTATTAGGTAATTACTTTAATCATGCATTCATTATTCATATCCCCTATATACATTTTCCATTAAGCAACTCAGTTCATAATTATACATATTTGTTCACATCATACATGATCCATACCTCAAGCATATCCTGTTCGATAATTAAAAAGCATATATATATACATTTAATTTCATTATTAAACTCTTATGCTATAGCTTAATCACTTATAATTTGGATTAACGACCACCTACATACTCATTTCCTAAGGTTAGAAATGAGTCAGACATGCTATAGGAACTTACCATGAAGTTCGGGTACGTTTCGGGAAGAAAAACACTCAAATTATGCATATTAGGGGGTGGTCACGGTGGTAACCAATTGGTTGTCACCGTGAGATCCAAAAATGAGCATTCTGCCCTGCATTTTCATAGGTCATGGTGGTAACCATTTTGGTTGCCACCGTGACATACCAAAATATTGCAAAACAGAAGCAAAATTTCGGGACTGGTTCACTCCACAATTTTGTACAGCCTATATCAAAGTCTAGAACTCATTTTTAGCCAAAACTTCCTTCTTAACAAATGTTCTATAGGATGTTAACTTCCAAATGCAACAAATTACAGGTCAATTGGACATCTATAGATTCAGATATGATCTAAACAACCCACAATGCTTCTCTGAACCCGTCCAAAGAAGATAGGTCTACTTCTTGACCATTTTTCGGGCACTTAGAGTTACAATTAGCTCAAACCTATTTCTAACACATATGTAGACATATATCTTAGCTTTCTAAAGGTACTGATTTCATATCATTTGGAGTTCTATAACTCCCGAAACAGTGTAATAACCGAAGAAAGGTCCAGTGTATTCTAATCCAGTTTTTCACCCAAAAACCTATTCACATGCAACAATGAGTCATTTGAGCCAACACTCACTACCATCATCAAAGATCATCATCAACACATTCAAATTACTTAAACAACTCATTAATATAATCAAAATCATACATAAATAAAAAGTTCCCAAACCTGGAAATCAAAAATCCACAGTCCCTTTCTAGCTTCTATCTACAGTCATTTCCTTGCCCTTGAGCTTCCTCTTGATACCACCAACTTACACAAACCAAAAATCCAGAATTTACTTTTAATTCAAAACCCTAACTCACACAAAATCAAAAGAAATAAAAAGAGAGAAAGGAGAACCCAACCGTAGGAACCCTAAACCCCAACTTACCTTAACAATCTTGCTTCCAATCTCCACTAAATCACTTCTACTTTATTCAAAACCAAGAGATTGAGCAAAGAAAGGGAAAAAGGAAAAGAAAATGGAGAATATGGAGGATGAGAGGACCAAAAACGGGGACTCCCTTTTTCCTTACACTTAGCCTCACTTAACACTAAATGCATACCTACCAAAGCCACTTGTCCACTTACTATAGGCCCACATGTCAATATTACAAGCCCACTTTGACTTACTCACATATGCACCATACACCAAACACACTTAAACAATTCTTGAATAAATATCTTCAATACACCAAACACCACTCACACCATAGCATTTCTTAACCCACTTACATCCTACTTCCATACACTTCAAGCACACTCTAACAATTCCCTATAGACCACTTGTCATCATCCTACAAACCCAAGTGTCACAATCTTATCCAATCACTTCCTAAATACCATACACATGTTCCACTAGATGATTTCTCACTTAACATCTTATTAATTATTTTCTTAGCAAATAAGTCCTTATTTTCTATATTACTCATGTACAGATTACCGAATTACCCTTACTCACTTTGACTGAGCAAGCATATTCCGACTAGGCCCAGTTCGGGGTGTGACAAATCTTCCCTCCTAAAAGAATTTCGTCCTCGAAATTCACATACACCAGAAGAAACTCCAAAATGACACTTCGACTCACCGTCAGACTCATACATTGCATTCTAAAACTATTCACTTATTTACACTTATCGCCATTGCTATACTCCTAAATCACTTTCTTATATTCGAATCAAACACATTCATCAGAACAATCATTACTCAAAAGCCCGACTGAAATCAAAACCCGACACTTTACACACAAATCAACTAACTTCGCCAGTTGCTACATAAATCCTTCACTACTTAAAAGATGTCCATCATACTTACGTTTCTCTCTACCATTCACCCTCCTATCAAACTTTAAAATCCTTCTTACCTTCACCTGTATAAGATCCCAAAATACTCTTTCGGTTCAATCTTTACTCAAACACAGAACACTTTCCTAAACGATTGCTGAGCGCGTCATTTTTACCCTTAATCTTAATATCAAATAGTACATATATACCCTGTCAGCTTTCTCTCAATCAAAACATATATGCATATGCTTATCATGTATTGTCAAAGGGATGATGATGATGTAATGAGATTGAGATGATTCATATATGCAGAGTGATGCAATTGATGCTATAATGATGCATTTTGTCCCATCCCCATGATTCAATATGCTTTCATTTAAACACTTTTATGGAGATAGCTGACAGGCATATAGAGTACTACCAAAACCTTATAAGATCCAAATACTCATCCACTTACTCGATACCTTTCTTTACTGAGGTACACTCTGAACAAAACCTTGAGAAATCCTAGGAGCAGTCAGTCTATCCAAAATTCGAATCAATCCTTGCACTAATATTCTATCATTAGAAACAGGACCGGAATTTTAATCAAAAAGGTGCACAGAAACGAAACACTTTGATCAGTACTAATTGGGTTCACACTTTCTGTCGTCTCATTCACCTTCTCATTCGGGTCAGGCTCCATCTAACATAACATACATAGGACAAGACGCATCTGCATTAGGCCACGACACAAAACTGACTCTCAAACAAAGACTCGACACATAACAAGTAACATACAAAGACCCAATACTCAAACAAATAAGGCAACCAGAATCTTGTGCTCTGATACCACTAAATGTAACACCCCAACTCATACGTGGACGAACCCATCCGCAATGGAGTAGGAGGCCGTACGAGTAAGTGTGTTACCGGACTGAAGCGAGATAAAGCATACTAAAATACGGAAGAATTTAAAACTTGAGGAGTAGATTTGGACATGCATATTTCGCAAATGCGCATACACTAATCAAAAGCATACAGTTGTGAAAACTTACAAGCATACAATAGAAGTTATTCTCCAAACATCACTATACAAATATTTACATGGCCCAGAATATTATATAAGTATCTTTACATATTATTACATATACATATTCATCAGAATTACAAAATCCAGGCTAAAGAAATTCAACAAAATACATCACTTCTAACTCCTATGTGGCCGACTCTGCAGATGCGCGACTCGAACGGAAGCAAACCTGCCACCTGCACGGAAAGGAAATCCGTGCTAAGCGATAATGCTTAGTGGGGAAAATAAACATAATAATATGGACGACCATTCACAATGGTCGTCAAGGCAAAATACATTCAAATGACAATTGCGGATATTCAAAACACATATCTAAACAGACTTGCATAATAAAGGCATTCATTCGGAAACTCACACACATAATCATATACATATATCAGGAATGGGCCAAAACAGTCATAACACAAAACACGACACCAGTGTTATCATGCTGAGCCACATACCCAAGAAAACATCCAAAACACCACACTTCTGCTGCACAACTCTAATACATAGCATATCATGCTGTAAACACTCCCATAACGAAGACTGAAGACATAATCACATCACTTCACATTCATATCAAAACCATGCAGAAAGTACGATTACATCTTATATACTTACCCTCACAACCGATCTGATTCACATGCTTGTACACAATAAAACCATGCTTAACTCATATACATAAATACATCGATCGAATCATTTCAAAGAATTCAGAAACTAATAACAAATCACATGCCAAGTATGGATAATCATGTTAACTGAAAAGTCATGTTTACTAAATACAGATTTACCTTCTGAAGCCTGTAGTCATATTCATATACATTTAAACTGATTCTTGCTCATTCAGATATCACATTCTGATGGCTATTTCAAAACAGAATAAAACAAACCATCGAAATACCTGCTGACTCATAATAGTGGATAACAAGTACTGAGGAGAAGACCTCATGAGGGAACATATAGCCCGATCTCTGACCGGGTAAACCTCAGAGGGAACATATAATATAATGTACCATACAGGTACAAGTCGAAAAGCAACATCATCTTTTTCCACATTCCAAAAACATTTCATATCAAAGGGTTCGCGAGGAACCAGTCGTGGGACCTGATCAGGGTCCAAATCGTTCAAAGGGCGCTGCAGCTACAAAGACTCTATTAGGCATGCCTAACTATCCACTAGACTGACTCTCGCAGGTCATGCATCATTCAAATCAGGTGTCATATCAGACAGTATATAAATATCATCATATTTAATCCAGAGTACAATGGACATATTCACATTAATATACACATACTTCAGCCGCAGTATTCCGTAATTCAAACTCATATTCATATACACATACGATAAACAAGACCATTTACAGATAAAAACGAAAGTACAATACGTAAGTCAGAGTTACCTTTAGCCTGTTCAGAGACTTGTACTCACATCCGCATATCCCAAAAATCATATAAGTCATACTGAAATCATCAATCACTCAAAAATACTTTATACTCTATCAGAACGAAGCAATAATCCAATGTTATTGTGCATGCAAAATCATTAGTTCCACATTCAAACCACTGCATTTAACGAATAAATACTCATTACAAAAATTAGGGTAGGTCACGGTGGTAACCAATTCCATTGCCACCGTGACATATAAAAGCCCCCAAAACAGAATACATCTCTGAGGTAGGTCACGGTGGTAATCAAATCCATTGCCACCGTGACATACCAAAATCCAAAGCAGAATGCAAACCAAAGGTAAGTCACGGTGGTAACCCATTTCATTGCCACCGTGACATACCAGAACCCCAAAACAGAATGCAAATCTGCGGGAGGTCACGGTGGTAACCACATTCATTGCCACCGTGACATACCAAACCCTCAAAACAGAATGCTATTCTTCTCACTTAATCATATTATATAGGCACTCAAGTAACCACATGAACCGTTAAAATATCATAAATACCTTGCATATTAACATATTCTAATAACATTTATTACCAATGCATGCATCGTATAATATTATTAGGTAATTACTTTAATCATGCATTCATTATTCATATCCCCTATATACATTTTCCATTAAGCAAACTCAGTTCATAATTATACATATTTGTTCACATCATACATGATCCATACCTCAAGCATATCCTGTTCGATAATTAAAAAGCATATATATATACATTTAATTTCATTATTAAACTCTTATGCTATAGCTTAATCACTTATAATTTGGATTGACGACCACCTACATACTCATTTCCTAAGGTTAGAAATGAGTCAGACATGCTATAGGAACTTACCATGAAGTTCGGGTACGTTTCGGGAAGAAAAACACTCAAATTATGCATATTAGGGGGTGGTCACGGTGGTAACCAATTGGTTGTCACCGTGAGATCCAAAAATGAGCATTCTGCCCTGAATTTTCATAGGTCATGGTGGTAACCATTTTGGTTGCCACCGTGACATACCAAAATATTGCAAAACAGAAGCAAAATTTCGGGACTGGTTCACTCCATAATTTTGTACAGCCTATATCAAAGTCTAGAACTCATTTTTAGCCAAAACTTCCTTCTTAAAAAATGTTCTATAGGATGTTAACTTCCAAATTCAACAAATTACAGGTCAATTGGACATCTATAGATTCAGATATGATCTAAACAACCCACAATGCTTCTCTGAACCCGTCCAAAGAAGATAGGTCTACTTCTTGACCATTTTTCGGGCACTTAGAGTTACAATTAGCTCAAACCTATTTCTAACACATATGTAGACATATATCTTAGCTTTCTAAAGGTACTGATTTCATATCATTTGGAGTTCTATAACTCCCGAAACAGTGTAATAACCGAAGAAAGGTCCAGTGTATTCTAATCCAGTTTTTCACCCAAAAACCTATTCACATGCAACAATGAGTCATTTGAGCCAACACTCACTACCATCATCAAAGATCATCATCAACACATTCAAATTACTTAAACAACTCATTAATATAATCAAAATCATACATAAATAAAAAGTTCCCAAACCTGGAAATCAAGAATCCACAGTCCCTTTCTAGCTTCTATCTACAGTCATTTCCTTGCCCTTGAGCTTCCTCTTGATACCACCAACTTACACAAACCAAAAATCCAGAATTTACTTTTAATTCAAAACCCTAACTCACACAAAATCAAAAGAAATAAAAAGAGAGAAAGGAGAACCCAACCGTAGGAACCCTAAACCCCAACTTACCTTAACAATCTTGCTTCCAATCTCCACTAAATCACTTCTACTTTATTCAAAACCAAGAGATTGAGCAAAGAAAGGGAAAAAGGAAAAGAAAATGGAGAATATGGAGGATGAGAGGACCAAAAACGGGGACTCCCTTTTTCCTTACACTTAGCCTCACTTAACACTAAATGCATACCTACCAAAGCCACTTGTCCACTTACTATAGGCCCACATGTCAATATTACAAGCCCACTTTGACTTACTCACATATGCACCATACACCAAACACACTTAAACAATTCTTGAATAAATATCTTCAATACACCAAACACCACTCACACCATAGCATTTCTTAACCCACTTACATCCTACTTCCATACACTTCAAGCACACTCTAACAATTCCCTATAGACCACTTGTCATCATCCTACAAACCCAAGTGTCACAATCTTATCCAATCACTTCCTAAATACCATACACATGTTCCACTAGATGATTTCTCACTTAACATCTTATTAATTATTTTCTTAGCAAATAAGTCCTTATTTTCTATATTACTCATGTACAGATTACCGAATTACCCTTACTCACTTTGACTGAGCAAGCATATTCCGACTAGGCCCAGTTCGGGGTGTGACAGAAATGGACAAAACACTTCAATCAAACTCTCACACATATACCCAAGTAAGCTCCCAAACCTGGAATGGAGCTCAAACTTCCACTGACTTTAATCCACCAACTTTCCTTTTCCTTTATCCTTTCTCTTTTCTTCAACTTCTTGCATCAATCAAATCAAAATAAAACCCAATTAACCCATGTAAAACAAAACCATATTACCATTACAAATCGAAATGAAGAAGAAGATGCAGGAGAAAAAGATCCAAAACCAAAATAACAAAGCCACTTACCACTTAGAACCCTCAAATTCAAAACCCTAGCTTAAAGCTTGAGAACACCCACATGAAAGGAAGAGAGAGCAGAAAATGGAGATGAGAGAGAGAACGTGAGAAGGAAGGGAGCAAAATTAAGTGGCTTTCACGGGAAGCTACCACTTCTTCCTCCCCTCTCTCTTCTCCTATCAAATCTTCATTCAATGCTCCCAACAACCCAAACACATGTCACTCTACCAATGGTCCTTTTACTCTCATCTTTGACTAATATCCAAGGCACCAACCTTGACTCACACCATATAATCTCCAAGAAATCACTTTTTACATCCAAGTTACCATACACAAATACTACTAGATTATGCCACAACCAAAAGTACCCTACATCCATACATCACATGTACACCATATAGTTTCCTCCACTTAACTTAACTAATTAATTCCTTGCAATAAAGTCCTTATTATTCAAATTTTATTTTGCTAAAATTACTGAAACGCTCTAAATATTCCGACTTACCACGCAGATTCCGACTAGGCCTATTTTGGGTTGTTATAATTCCATTGTGGTGTTCCTAGCGGAGTTAATTGTGAAATAATTCCACAATCTTTTAGATTATTGTCAAACTCTTGGCTCAAATATTCACCACCTCGATCGGATCAAAGTGCATTAATAGTTTTACCAAGTTGATTTTGTACTTCATTTTGAAAGGTTTTGAACATTTCAAATGATTCATGTTTATGTTTCATTAGATAGACATAGCCATATCTATTGAAATCATCAGTGAATGTAATGAAGTACTGAAATCCTCCCCTGGCATTTATGCTTAATGGGCCACATACATCAGAATGTACAAGGCCTAATAAGTCAGTGGCCGTTTCACTATGTCCAGTAAAAGGATCCTTTCTCATCTTTGTCACACCCCATAAGTGGCCTAATTGGAATTAGTAATTTTAATTGGACAATTAAGGGCAATTTGGTATTTTATATGAGGAAAGTGGATTAAATTGCAAGAATTTTATTTAAGTAATTAAAGATTGTAAGTTTAGTGAGGAAAAAGGTAATTTATCAAGGGTTATTTAGTAAAAGAGGAATAAGTGATTTGTGTCTTTGTGCATGTGTGCCAAGTGGGATGTGAGAGTGTGTGAACGTGGGTGAGGGAAAAGAGAGATTTGAATCTCTTTGGTTTCTGGAAAAACAAAACTTAGGAGGTTCTTTCTCTTTGCTCTCTCTCACGTTAACCATCTCTTTCCTCTCCACTTGCTGTTCTTCTCCATCTGCATGTGAGTATTGCTGTTGAGGAATTGAGGTCTGGTTGTGTTAGAAGCTTCAACAGGGTAAGTAGCTACTGGTTTTGCATTGGATTCTCGTTCTTCATCTTTTCTGGGATTGTTTTGAGTTATTAGTGGTTTTCTTGGGTTTTGATTGTGGTTCATCTGTTTGCAAGCTCCTGAGGATAAAAGGAAAGACAAAGGAAAGGATAAGGTGGTGGACTGAGAGTTACAGTGGACTTCATTTCCAGGTTTGGGAGTGTTTCCATTTTCTCATGTTTGGATCCTGTTTGCTGTGATATGAATGCATTTACATGTGTGTATATGAAATGTTAAAGTCATGTGTTATTGTAGATATATTTACAGTAGAAAACGAATGATACGAATATGCAATAAGATGAATGTGCTTGAATTTGAATGCAAAATACTGGGTTAGTGACTCTCTCTGTTTTTACTGATTGACTGTGTAAGAATGTGATGATTTGAGTGATTGTGGCTGTATATATGCTCTGGAGGCCTGAAGGTATATGGTTGCATAATTTTTGCATGAAAAATGGCTTTGGGTAAGATGGGAATTTGAAAATACGACACACTCTGTTTCTGTGTTTTTCTGGAAATTCTGATGTTTTGCTGGAGAAGAAGAAGATTTGTGAGAAGAGGGTCACGTGACGTGACTGGTGGTCACGCCGTGACCCCCTTCTCGGTTGAAGGTCACGCGACGCGATACAGCTTCACGCCGTGACCTCTTCTCTGAAGAGGGTCACGAGACGCGATGCTGCATCACGCCGTGACCTGCTTCCTTTCCTGCGTGTCACGAGGTTCATTCCGTGGCTTCTTCTCCCTCTCCTCTCACAGGGGTCACGCGACGTGACTGGTGGTCACGCCGTGACTGCCTGCTGTTCTCGCTTGGCGCTCGCGTGAAGTCTGCGTCACGAGATCGTCTGGCGCTCGCGTGAAGCTGGAGTCACGGCGTGACTGGAGGTCACGACGTGACCAGCCTCTACCTATGCCCAGTTTTTCTAAAGTAAAGTGTTAACTTCTGATTTCATGGGTTTTTGCATTACATGACAAATGTTTGGATTTAAATTTGATTTGCATTTAATAATTGTATAATATTGGGTTTTAAATACATGATTTGATATATGAATTATTGAGTTGTGTCATTTAAGCCTGTATAAGTCATAGTAGTGGATAAGTAAGCGCTTACTTAGGTCAGAGTGTGTGTGCAGCTGCTATATGATAAAAATGTTATATGCGGGTCCGTTTGGATCCTTGTTTCGACCATGTTTGGTCTATATGGAAATAAAGCGAGACCTCGGTCTCTATATGAAAAATACATGTTTGAGACTCATGTCTCTATATGCTTGGGATATTGTGTCCTATCAGTATCCAAATGACCGTATCCACTTCTTAGGTTTATACCAGACTAATCAGGCTACATGTTTATTTGCTCTATATATGTTGAGATGTTTATTGACATGATTAAATGTATATGTTACACCTGAATTCTTGTATATCCTGTGTAGGTGTAATCAGAAAAGTATGTGTGTATTTGTTAATTGCTTATATTGTGAATATTATAATGTGATGAGATACTATATTGTATTTGTTAATTGCTTATATTGTGAATATTATAATGTGATGAGATACTATATTGTATTTGTATATTGTTATTTTGTTTTGTTCCTCCCCACTAAGCGTTATCGCTTAGCACGGGCTCTTTTCCCGTGCAGGTGGCGAGTGCAGTTCAGAGTCGGATATCTGCAGGTCGGCCACTAGAGGTCTTTTTGGATGAAGCTGTTATATTTTCGAAGTCTTCCGCTGTTATATTTTTGTACATGGCTTATGTATAGCAAAATGAATCTTTTGTAAAGAAACAAGTATATTTTTGTATATGTAATTGCATACGAGCCTTTTTGTAAAAATGATATAACTATGATATATGTATAAGGACTTGACATATATATGTTACAGAAATTTTCTGATTAAATGATTAAAAGTTTCTTTAAATCTCATTTGGTTTTCTTTTATTTATTTATACATGTGTAAATGTATATGATTATATATGTTTGCCCGCATGGCACTCCGGCATCCTTCCAACGGGGATGGCGGGGTGTTACAGCTTGGTATCAGAGCCCAGGTTTGGTGGTTCTGGGTTATGTTGTGATTGTTTGAGTGTAGAGTCGAGTCTATACATGAGAGTCAGTTTTGTTTAGTGGCCTAATGCAGATGTCTTGTGTTTTGTAGAGTTTATATGGAGTCGGATCCAAGTGAGTATATGGGCGACACTATGAGCAGTTATAATGGGGGTCCTAGAGAGAATCCAGTTAGAAGAGATGATCCAGTTAGACAGGATAGACATGAGCGGGAACCTGCACCAGCTGAGGGTGCAAATAGAGGTATTGCTTTTGATCCAGCGTTAGTTCAGGGATTATTACAAGTGGTGGATAGGTTGACTGCACCTAAGGCTCCAACTGAGTTGCTAAGAAAAAGAGGAGCAGAGGATTTTCATGGGACTGCTTTAGATGAGTCCGATATAGCTGAGTTTTGGTTGAAGAGAGTGGACAGGATTTTACAAGAGATTAGATGTCCTGCTGATCAGAGAGCTTCTTGTGCTATATCATTGCTTCAGGGACCAGCCTACGACTGGTGGGAACTTGTATTGAGGAATCCTCAGCGACCAGCTGAGCTGACATGGGATTATTTCAAGAAAGAGTTTGAGCAGAAGTATATAACGAAGGCATACCAAGAAGCGAAATGGAGAGAGTTCATTAGCTTGAAGCAGAGGGGAATGACAGTGAGTGCGTATGACAAGGAGTTCAATAGGCTGAGTAAGTATGTGCCTGAGCAGTTGTTGACAGATGAGTTCAGATGTAGGCACTTCTTAGAGGGATTGCGTGAGGTATTCAGAGGCCCTTTGTCTGCGATGATTGTTTTGCAGCCAGTTGGGTATTATCAGATTGTGGCTGCAGCAATGAGGTTAGAGGAATCTGAGGAGATTAAGCAGAGAATGGCTAGCAAGAGGAGAGCACCAGAAGGAGGAAATGTGAGTGTTAAGAAAGCAAAGGGTACACCAGTTGAGCAAGGATCTAGAGGGAGTGTTCAGATGCCTTCACAGGTTGAGAGTGTAGCACCACAGGGTAATAGAGGGAATCGAGCACCAGAATGTGAGCACTGTCATAGGTACCATTGGGGTACGTGTCGGAAGATTACTGGCGCTTGTTTCAAGTGCGGGAGTATGGAGCATCGGTTTGCCTTTTGCCCCGATCGACAAGTGGACCAGCATCAGCAAGAGAGTAAGAAATCCAATGTTATCCAAAGCAATCGTGAAGGAAGTCGAGCTCCGAGAGCACCATCAGAAACAGTGCAGCGACCTGGTGCTACTGAGGATCATAATCAGTATAGAGGTTATGCTATGATTGCTAGAGATGCGACGGGTACAGCGGGTCCTTCGGGTAAGTGTTTACATGTTCAGTTTTGTCTCGTTTCGGTTTTGATATTTGAGTTGTAATCGGAATGCAAGGAAATTTCGAGGACGAAATTTTCTTAAGGAGGGGTGAGTTGTCACACCCCATAAGTGGCCTAATTGGAATTAGTAATTTTAATTGGACAATTAAGGGCAATTTGGTATTTTATATGAGGAAAGTGGATTAAATTGCAAGAATTTTATTTAAGTAATTAAAGATTGTAAGTTTAGTGAGGAAAAAGGTAATTTATCAAGGGTTATTTAGTAAAAGAGGAATAAGTGATTTGTGTCTTTGTGCATGTGTGCCAAGTGGGATGTGAGAGTGTGTGAACGTGGGTGAGGGAAAAGAGAGATTTGAATCTCTTTGGTTTCTGGAAAAACAAAACTCAGGAGGTTCTTTCTCTTTGCTCTCTCTCACGTTAACCATCTCTTTCCTCTCCACTTGCTGTTCTTCTCCATCTGCATGTGAGTATTGCTGTTGAGGAATTGAGGTCTGGTTGTGTTAGAAGCTTCAACAGGGTAAGTAGCTACTGGTTTTGCATTGGATTCTCGTTCTTCATCTTTTCTGGGATTGTTTTGAGTTATTAGTGGTTTTCTTGGGTTTTGATTGTGGTTCATCTGTTTGCAAGCTCCTGAGGATAAAAGGAAAGACAAAGGAAAGGATAAGGTGGTGGACTGAGAGTTACAGTGGACTTCATTTCCAGGTTTGGGAGTGTTTCCATTTTCTCATGTTTGGATCCTGTTTGCTGTGATATGAATGCATTTACATGTGTGTATATGAAATGTTAAAGTCATGTGTTATTGTAGATATATTTACAGTAGAAAACGAATGATACGAATATGCAATAAGATGAATGTGCTTGAATTTGAATGCAAAATACTGGGTTAGTGACTCTCTCTGTTTTTACTGATTGACTGTGTAAGAATGTGATGATTTGAGTGATTGTGGCTGTATATATGCTCTGGAGGCCTGAAGGTATATGGTTGCATAATTTTTGCATGAAAAATGGCTTTGGGTAAGATGGGAATTTGAAAATACGACACACTCTGTTTCTGTGTTTTTCTGGAAATTCTGATGTTTTGCTGGAGAAGAAGAAGATTTGTGAGAAGAGGGTCACGTGACGTGACTGGTGGTCACGCCGTGACCCCCTTCTCGGTTGAAGGTCACGCGACGCGATACAGCTTCACGCCGTGACCTCTTCTCTGAAGAGGGTCACGAGACGCGATGCTGCATCACGCCGTGACCTGCTTCCTTTCCTGCGTGTCACGAGGTTCATTCCGTGGCTTCTTCTCCCTCTCCTCTCACAGGCGTCACGCGACGTGACTGGTGGTCACGCCGTGACTGCCTGCTGTTCTCGCTTGGCACTCGCGTGAAGTCTGCGTCACGAGATCGTCTGGCGCTCGCGTGAAGCTGGAGTCACGGCGTGACTGGAGGTCACGACGTGACCAGCCTCTACCTATGCCCAGTTTTTCTAAAGTAAAGTGTTAACTTCTGATTTCATGGGTTTTTGCATTACATGACAAATGTTTGGATTTAAATTTGATTTGCATTTAATAATTGTATAATATTGGGTTTTAAATACATGATTTGATATATGAATTATTGAGTTGTGTCATTTAAGCCTGTATAAGTCATAGTAGTGGATAAGTAAGCGCTTACTTAGGTCAGAGTGTGTGTGCAGCTGCTATATGATAAAAATGTTATATGCGGGTCCGTTTGGATCCTTGTTTCGACCATGTTTGGTCTATATGGAAATAAAGCGAGACCTCGGTCTCTATATGAAAAATACATGTTTGAGACTCATGTCTCTATATGCTTGGGATATTGTGTCCTATCAGTATCCAAATGACCGTATCCACTTCTTAGGTTTATACCAGACTAATCAGGCTACATGTTTATTTGCTCTATATATGTTGAGATGTTTATTGACATGATTAAATGTATATGTTACACCTGAATTCTTGTATGTCCTGTGTAGGTGTAATCAGAAAAGTATGTGTGTATTTGTTAATTGCTTATATTGTGAATATTATAATGTGATGAGATACTATATTGTATTTGTATATTGTTATTTTGTTTTGTTCCTCCCCACTAAGCGTTATCGCTTAGCACGGGCTCTTTTCCCGTGCAGGTGGCGAGTGCAGTTCAGAGTCGGATATCTGCAGGTCGGCCACTAGGAGTCTTTTTGGATGAATCTGTTATATTTTCGAAGTCTTCCGCTGTTATATTTTTGTACATGGCTTATGTATAGCAAAATGAATCTTTTGTAAAGAAACAAGTATATTTTTGTATATGTAATTGCATACGAGCCTTTTTGTAAAAATGATATAACTATGATATATGTATAAGGACTTGACATATATATGTTACAGAAATTTTCTGATTAAATGATTAAAAGTTTCTTTAAATCTCATTTGGTTTTCTTTTATTTATTTATACATGTGTAAATGTATATGATTATATATGTTTGCCCGCGTGGCACTCCGGCATCCTTCCAACGGGGATGGCGGGGTGTTACAATCTTGCCTAATAAACAAGATTCGCAATTATCAAATGATTCAAAATCAAATGATTGCAAAAGTCCATCTGAATGGAGTTTAGCTATACGTTTCTCATTTATATGACCAAGGCGACAATGCCATAAATATGTTGTATTTAAACTATTTGGTTTGGATTTCTTTGTATTTATGTTGTATATATCATGATTTTTGGATGTTTATAGATTTAGGACATAAAGCCCACAATATAAATCAGCAATACCATAAAGCATGTCATCATAATAAATAGAACATTTCTTATTCTTAATAAGAAAAGAAAAACCTTCATCATCCAAACTTGAAACTGAAATAATATTCCTACTCAAACTAGGAACATAATAGCAATTGTTCAAAACTAACAAAAGCCCATTGGGCAAAGTCAATTCATAAGATCCTACAGCTAGAGCAGCAACTCTTGCTCTATTTCCCACTCGTAGGTCCACTTTGCCCTTTCTCAGTTGCCTACTCCTTTTGAGTCCCTGCACATTTGTACAAATGTGAGATCCACATCCAGTATCTAATACCCAAGAAGTAAAAGTAGATAAATTAATTTCTATAACATAAATACCTGAAGATGTAGTTTCACCACTCTTCTTCTTCTTCAACTCTTCCAAGTAGAGCTTGCAGTTCCTCTTCCAATGACCAGGTTCATTGTAGTGGAAGCAAACTCCCTCCTTTGGAGGTTTAGCCTCGGGCTTGGGTTTAGGCTTAGGCTTAGGCTTACCACCAACTTTTGCCTTAGCCTTAGCCTTAGCCTTAACTTTCATGCCTTTCCCTTTGTTAACCATCAAAACATGGCCAGGCTTCTTATTGATGCTTTGCTCAGCTGTTTTGAGCATGGCATGAAGCTCAGCTATAGAATTCTCCATATTATTCATATTGTAGTTCATAACAAAATGGTCATAACTATCAGGCAATGAATTAAGGATCAAATCCGTTGCCAGTTCTAAACTGAGGGGAAATCCAAGCCTCTCAAGGTGATCAATATAGCCCTTCATCTTCAAAACATGAGAGCTAATTGAAGAACCTTCAGCCATCTTGCAAGAATGCAAAGCTTTGGCAGTCTCATACCTTTTTTGCCTAGCCTGCTGTTGAAATGTCTGCTTAAGATGAGTACTCAACTCATAAGCCTCCATATTTTCCAGATGCTTCTGAAGCTCTGGAGCCATGGTAGCTAACATAAGACAGCCAACAACCACAGAATCATCAATATGTTTCTTGTGTTTCTCTTTGACCGCTCTTGTAGCATCAGCGAGTCATTGGGAATAGGCTCATCCAGCACATGTAGCTTCCTTTCTTGCTTGAGGATAATTCTCAAGTTTTTGAACCAGTCAAGGAAGTTTGTGCCAGTTTCCTTAAGTTTGTCCTTCTCAAGGACTGATCGCAGTGACATAGTAAAAGTATTATTTGATGCCATTAATTTACAAACATGCAAGATAAATAATATTAGTACCAATTTCATTTTAGGTTTTCTTATAAACTCCCACTAAAGTAATAACCCTCAATAATAATTACAATAATTATAACAATTTAGTGGGCTAAGATCCATATTTCACCTAACTCTAAGTTAGCTTTGGCATAACGCTTATAGTTAAGTTATTTAGGTAGGTATCTCATTTACCAATTATATTTTATATAACTCTTAGATCATTTACGGGATTTTGACATCATATGTCCCGGCATGTTATAATCCCATCCGGCATGTTATAATCCCATCTTATGCCCTTAGGCCCAAAACCATTTTGATAGCCTAATTAAGTCTAACCATTTTAAACATATGAGTAGCACCATTACCCATCCTGCTTTACTAGGATAACCTAATGTACTTCGCTTTAGCAGAACCCACATTTTGGCGATCTTAGTCTTGACAAGTGTTTTTAATAATGGGTAGCATATGACTTAAAATTATGGTGAGGGATTTTAATTTTAACTTATGATGTCTAATTATTTATATAAATCATGCATCATTTCATACTGGCATCTCATACACATATATAATCATTCATCGCATCATATACTAACAACATATGCATAATATATATAAAACTGTGTCATAGCATGGCCAAAATCTATTTTGATCCTCATAAGACAATATGAAGATCAAAGGTCAATCCTAGCTATTTTTACATGGACTTGATCAACAGCTTCCATCTTGCACCTCCATCGCCATGGACTTGGATTGATCTCCATTGCTGCTCTTCGTCTTCATTACAATAATGATACAAAGAAATTCTACTACAACTATTGAATAAAATAAAGATTACAAAAAAATTAATGATACGCAGGTCGTATTTAAAAATTACAAACCCTTAAAATAGATAAAATAAATCTCATCCACATGAGGTTCAATTGGCCATGCTATGCACCATGCAAAGACATCATACATACATAAAATAAATCATGTTTATTTCATATCATGCATAATATACCTTATTTCATAAAATTGATTTATTAAAATTACCGAGTGATAATTATGAACGACATATAAGGCGCTACGAAGAGGTAGCACGGCTGCCCCACTCATTGGTCACCGCGAAACTTTTTTTTTAATATTGTCAATCTTATTAACGATTTTCTGCCCAAAAAACCCTATTCTGTATCTATGAAAAAATGATTCTGCTGATCATATCAGCCATCGTTTAATCACATTAAACAATTTAGTAGACACAGAATACCATCATAAATAATTTCGTATTAAACATATTAATACTATTAGTTAATCATATTAACAGAATCATATTAACACTTGATTGAGTTCGTTAATCATATTAACATTAATTAATTTCATAGCCCTTTAATGTACCAGATTAAACATTACAAAATTGATTTCGTTTATATCACAAAAAACTATTCATTTTTAACAATTAAAAATGAAATTAATTTCCATGTATCAGCATACAAATCGATCAACAGAATCATATATATATCACATACATGCATAAAAATATTTAAATCAATCGAATATAAAAGTGTCTCTGATACCACTGTTGGGTTTCATCGCAATAATTCAAATTAACGTAGTGGAATAAAATCGAAACCCAAAACAGGATCCATGTATTTTCAATTGATTCAAAAGGAAGAGATTAAGATTTACCAACCTTTAGAACAAAATTAACTCCTTATCTCGGACTATAAGTGCTGCCTCAATCACGAACACCCTCTATCGGTATCCACACGCATGAACCGACGAAAATTCACAGGGGTGCTAGCTCCCGTACGTCGCGACTGGATTTTATGTTTTTTCTTTCTCTAAGAAAATATGGCGGCTAGGTTTTTCTCTCTTAAGAAAATCAGCCACTCTCTATCCTTTTCTCTCTTAGGAAAAACGTGATTAGGGTTAATCACATCTTAACATATATATATCCACATATATATATGTATAAATTTGAAACCCTAAGAGATAAATAGGAATACTATCTCTTATTCAAAATAAGAGATATTTATATATATATATATATATATATATATATATATATATATATATATGTATTTATTTCTTATTCAAATTGATACGAAATAAATCATATATATATAATTTCAAAATTAAATATAAATACCTATATTTATATTATTCCGAAATAACCTAATAAAATCCATTTTGTTCATTTTGGTCTTGGCGTGTGACCCAATATGTTTATATTAAGTTGGCAGTGGGCCTAATCTCATAATAAGTTCATAAGTCATAATTGGTCTCTAGCAAGACATTATGACTACCCAAATAATATAAATATCGTTAGTCCGATTTTAACCTGACAATAGAACATGCCATTATCCTTTTGTTACACGATATCGTGTTTGAACATAAGTCATGGTACATGTCAAACTTATATTGTTCAAACATATAATTTCCCGATCACTAAGTAGATTGATAAATTCCAATGACATTAATCACACTATCAATTCATTCGAGAACGGCCATGCATTTTTACAGTCCTACTTATCAAGGGGCCCAACAGATATCTCTCTCATAAGAGAGGGACAAATTCCGTCTTGATTATTCACTTTCCTCTGCATAATTCTCATTATGTCCGATCATAAACTTTATAATTATCCGATTAAAGATAACGTTTGATTATATCAAAACATAATGTTTCTTATGTAGGAAACCGTGATAACCTCAGGTCAAAGGATTCAATAACATATCTATTATAAGATCACTTATGACACTATCCCATGTAGTGATCTTACAGTGGGTCTATCCAGTACTTTGTTCTCTAACAAATACCTATAGATTTGATTTATATCATCATATATAATCATCCCATGATTATCAATGCAAATCTATACTAGTCTTAATTTATCTTAATGCCCTTTAGTAATAAATGACTAGGGACAACATGAATAACATTGTTATTCATAAACATTAGAAGAATGAAACATGCCAATAATATTAATGTGAAGAAAACCATTATATATATAAATGAAAAAGTAATGATTACATCAAGGTCCAAATGTTTGGCCTAGGGCATAACCACTAACACTTTCAACAGTAGATATTCCAGAGGAGGCACAACCACGGCCACCTCCGCCAGAGGAGCATGCACCACAGCCCGAGCAGTCACCTCCTCACACGCCTTAGGACAGTATCTAGACATAGATTTAGAAGACATGCTTCGCACTACACCATCACAGGCAGCACCTTCCGAGGCATGGTGCCACACTCCCCCGTCTTTGCGTGTACATCATGTGTACATGATTACTTTATTTCACCATTGCACATATAATAAGATTAACATGCACTCTTACATTAACAAACAACTAATTCATACACATTTCACTAACATACACATATAGCTTTAATAACAATGAAACTCTTATATTGGGTGAATCCTCATTTATGGTGGATAACGGAAAATACGCGATACCGACAAGCAGTATCGAACACTAGGAGACATAAGTCTCAAATCACTTGATACCAAGAGGTATCAAACACTCGACATCTTTTGATGTCAACACCAGGCAATCGAACACTGGGAGACATAAGTCTCGAATCACTCGATACCAAGAGGTATCAAACACTCGACATCTTTCGATGTTAACACTAGGCAGCTACAATACTGACCCTTATAAGAATGCATATCTATCTACAACTATGCACGATTCAGGCGCAAATATAAACTGTACGTGTACTCACTAATTCACTTTGCACAATATCCACTAGTTCAATTCACATAACATACACTCATTTATCCCATTAAACCAATGCAAATCCCAAAAATAATATTATTTAGTAAAATAATATTTAGTTACATATATTCCATTTAGAGGCATATACCTATACCTATACCTATACATATACATACATACATATATACATACATACATACATACATACATATATATATATATATATATTTGCAATTATATTATATACAATAATACAACAACAACACCAATAATAATAATAATAATAATAATAATAATATTTATTTCCACTCTTTTATAAGTTCAACTAACTCATTTCACTTTAAATTACACATGCATGGCTTTACAATTCAAAACAACAATTGGCATAACACTTAAAACTATGCAAACTAATCAAAAGAAAAACCAAAGAGGGGAGTGGGGCTGTCACGAGTCGGCAGAGCTATGGAGTTTGCACCAGGGCAAACTCTGACATCTATTTTGCATGACCAAAATGAGCTATCAAATGGCATTTTTATCGAAAATAGTCTCTCGACTTTTATTCCCCTATGTCTTAACTTTATACTAGTAAAATTTCAAGTCATGTGGAGTTAAATCCTAGGAGTTATGGCTTTAGAAGCACACACTGCTCCATTGACCCTGCCAGAGTAGGAATACTTTTGTTTTGGCCATTTTTGAGGTACTTAGAGCTAAAATTAGCTCGTGGTCATTTCTAAGAGATTTGTAGGTATGGAAGTCACGGTTTAAAATGCCACTATAATCACCTCATTTGGAGTCCTATGGGCCTAGATATGGCACAGAGATGTGGTCAAGTGAACTCTAAGATAGAATTTTGATACCCTAACACCGAATGTCATTAACATTCATTTTTATGCAAAAATACACACAAATCATCATTTTATCAATTCTTCCATATCCAAACCACACATAAAATCTATTCAATTCATATTAATCACATATATAAGAATTTAAAGGTTCCTAAACCTGTTTTGTGCTCAAACAATTTCTATATGCCTCCTTTGCTCTCACTATACTGAGTCGGCACCGTTGTGGCGACTCGGCATAAAATTTGCACAGGAGGTAGATTCTGCTCCAAGCTTGAAGACCGATTTTGAACTACAAAATGGAATTTTCTACCAAAGTGGTCTTCTAGACTTTTGTTTCGTTATGTCTTAGCTTTCCAATGTTACCAAATACTCATCATTTGGACTTCTACAACTCCATATATGATTAACAAAATTGCTACCTACTTGTTTGACCTAAACGGAACAAATACCCTTTGGTTTTGGTAAATTTTAGGTTACTTAGAGCTAACATTAGCTCATGGACATTTCTATGACTTTTCTAGGTATGGAAGTCATTGTTCAAATCCCACTAGAATTATATCATTTGGAGTTTTGTAGACCGAGATATAGCAAAAACACAGAGACGGGGTTAAGTGAACTCTAAGATAGAATTTTGATACTCTAACACGTCATGTCACTAACATGCATTTTTATGCAAAACACGTACAAATTATCATTCCACCAATTCTTCCATAACCAAATCACACACAAAATCTATTCAATTCATCATAAGCACATATATAAGAATTTAAAGGTTCCCAAACCTCTTGTATACACCAAAATTGCTTTTTAAGCCTCCTTTGCTCTCACCACTTCTTTTCCTTTCCTTAATCCAACTTCCTCAGCCATTAACTTCAAGAAACTCACATCAAAGCTTTACTCAAACACATATTTTTAGTTCTTAACCAAAAGAAGAAAAGGTAGTCAGAAGAAAAGCTTTGATCTTACCTTTTCTAGCTCAAGTTGCACTAGACTTTCACCTTAACTCTTAGAAATCCTTACGCTTGAATAAAGATGGATTTTTTTGCGTGTAAAAGAAAGTGGAAATAGCTACCTTATGCCCCTTTTCCAGCCGGCCAATAATGGCCTTTTTATACCACTTGGATAACGACTAATTGGACAAATCTATGATGGCTGTAAAATATAAGATGTTAGGATTATGCATAAATGAGATGCAATGCTTGGTCTGTGACTCCCATTCTCAACCACTGGAATAGCTCAGCTACAGCAGTCGAGAACAGTCACCACACAACAAACATAAGCACATATCATCATCATACACGCATGCCAATATCTGTACAATTAAATTTCATAATTCATGCATTCATACACGGCGGACATTTCATGCTAGAACTGACAAATCTACATACTTATATACATATTGATACATTACCTAGTTATTACATCCGTACATATTGCTTTGATACAAAAAGGATTAAACATTACATACACAAAACTCATTGCCCACTTCCCAAAAACCTACACTATAAGTACTCCTAGTGTTGACCAAAGGCAATGTGGATCCATCCTTCGTGATCACCTCGCCTCTAAACCTACATGGATTAACAAACCCGTGCAAAGCGATAATGCTTAGTGGGGAAACAGCATACACACGTATATACTTTTAAAGCATACATTACAATAATTATTCAATTATGAGACATATCTTAATACAAGCTTGATAACAATTAAATCAGTTAACAAGGCTCATGTATCATATAGGTACATATTCTGTATTCAGATATTTATATAATTACAACTCATACACAATACTCATCGTAATAGTGTATACATTTGCATTAAACTCATTTAACTTGTTCATGTATCACATGGTTTACTTATTACTCCTATTAGTTAATCTTGCATGCAATTCAAAGATACGGATAACGAGTATCACATCGGGACCACATGGGTACAGTAATCACATTGTTATTCGTGGATACCTCACATATGCATTAGTACCCTAAGGTACGAAACATCAACATAATATCACATTGGAATCCAATAAGGATTTATATAACCTTGTAATTCCAGAGGAATCAGACGCATTGGGCTGCAACACTTAGACTTTATAAGCATGCCTATCAATCCACTACTTGACTTGCAGGCTAAGGAAATAATTGATTATTATACTTTTTATGGCATTATGACATTATAGAATTATCCCATTATATTTCATTACATAGTTCGCATTCATTGTTATTCACATCACAATTCTATCATTAGACTTAGATAGGATATCGCATGAGCATATATATATATATATGCAAGAAATTCATCACTATAATCCTCATGCTTGTATATTCATAGTCACAA
Source organism: Excoecaria cochinchinensis (assembly GCA_947683425.1). Taxonomy (NCBI): domain Eukaryota; kingdom Viridiplantae; phylum Streptophyta; class Magnoliopsida; order Malpighiales; family Euphorbiaceae; genus Excoecaria; species Excoecaria cochinchinensis. Next base: position 8,584,410 of record CANTUQ010000148.1, on the reverse strand, counting down.
GTTTACAATTAGATTCAATTCATATCCATGCAAATCATCAATAGATAGCTAAGATGATATTTAATAAGGTTTAAGGGAAAATAAGTTCAATTTGAACGAAAAGAGAGATAAAAATCAAAGTCTTAAATTTGCCAAAACAAAAGCGTTTTACACGGCGGTATGACAATGTCTTACCGCAGTGTAAGACACCCTACACGGGGGTATGATCAAGTCATACCACCGTGTAGAAAGCCACACAAAAACACCTTCGAAAATAGAGGACATTTACACGGCAGTATGGTCACTCCTTACCGCCGTGTAAAATCTCACACTTAAAATTTTAAAAGGGCAGAATAGAATTACACGGGGGTATGGCCCATTCCATACCGCCGTGTAACTCATTCAACCCAGTTTTTACATGAAAACTTAGCTACTTTAGAAATTAATTGCAACCCAAAATCATTTCAACAAACATATACTTCTCATTCAATGCATACATGAACTTTGCTCATGCTTATTTTCACCTTAACAAAATAAACATTAAATAAAAGCAATAATAAACAAGATTTATCAACAAAATCTCAAGCATTCTTCCCTCAATTTATCCACACATAGATGAACTCACTTATTCCATTCTCAAACTCATTCCAACAAACCTCAACCACATTTAACATTCAAATAGAACACATTTTAAATCATAACATTCAAACATAAAGATAGTTTCCCAAACCTCCTTTCCTATGCTCCTAAAGAGTCCCTTTTAAGCTAGGTTCACCAACTTTGGCCTTCCCTTTATCTTGCTTTGGTTTCTCAGCTACACACATGATCCAATTTCCAGATTTGGAACACAATATCATTACCAATCAATTTAAAAAGAAAGGAGATGAAGAAGAAGGAGAATCCATCAAATTAACCACTTACCTTGCTAATTGTTCATCCTACATTTCCTAATACCATGCAATCCATTGAATTCTCACACACACCAACTTTAAATCTCAAGATTACTCAATGAAATGGAGAAATAGGAAAGTAAGAAGAAGCTCAACCGAGAAGAAGAAGAGAATGCAGCAAAAACTGCACTTTCTCTCTCCAAATTCCCTTATATTGCATGGCTTGAGAGAGGTGGCAGCTCCACAAGACCACACGTGTATGGTGTACAGTGGAAAATCAGCAACATAAGCTCTCTTATGTAAAGCACATACATGTGAGTTTTGGCCATTACGCATTTCAAATAATTCAAACAAAATAGGATGTGCTTATCGGGGCATAAAAGCCTTTGAAGAGTGACCACCTAATTTGGCTGAATTTATTCAATGTGTAATGGCCGACATAGCAAGCATGGTATTATAGTTCATATCTTCTAGAAGGAGTATCTATTTGTCATTACATGAGCTTTAGTTGGGGTGATGATACTTTTAGAGCTACCCAAGCATGGTCACTACCAACGGGTCTAACTCATCACGAGCATAATGACCAATCGGGTCTCCATTTGATATACCAAAAGGTACTAGGCTTGGGCTGGTGATTATCGTTAACACTTCTCTATATTGAGTGAACATAGGTCATGCTTCGGGAATGCACCGAGGTAAGAAAGGGACCATCCAGCATAGTTCTATGGCTCTAACATCGATGCAATGAAACTTTTCAAAAAGAGAGAGAACATTAATTTTAAAAACACAATTATATATTATTTAACCAAGGTACTTTAAGAGTAAGGTCTCTAAGTCCCCAGTGGAACAGCCACTATGACGCTCGCAGAAACCCGTGGTCTCCGGAGACCTGCTTTTAGCTTCTGAAAGAGGTTAATTAAACTCATGAAGATTGGTCAAACTATGAGTGCATCTATTTTGGCCAACAAGAGGTGTTTTGAAGTAGCCACCCAATAAAATATTGGGAAAGTTCATCTAGCCTCGCTGAGCCGAAGACCATGTGTATGTGTCTATTTTAGGCAACAAAAGAGTATTTTGGAATCACCTCCCCAATAAAACATTGGGAAAGTTTATCTAACCTCATGAGGCCTAAGACCAAAACATCACTCTTACTTATACCTTAGTTAAAGTTTATAAATGAGTTTTTTTATATTAAATTTCCATCTCTCTTCTCACACGATTTCATGCAATTAAATTAAGGCTCATTTCAAACATACAAGGAAAAGCGGCAAATAAAATAATAATAAAATTAACTTACAATGGAAAAGGGCGGAATCCAACCCCAACAAATAGAAAAGATAAAATACATACATAAAACAGGATATTTATTTGGAAACATTGGTTCCCGCATGCATATTTGTAAAATCGAATAATTCATGAATGACATTTTTATTGGAGGAAAACTAGGACATTAGTCCTATTTTATTAGGAAAACCCAATTAATTATTATACAAAATCATTATGTAAATTTCTAAGCTAACGTGTATAAAAACCTTTGTTATTATAAATCCAATCCAAAATAAAGGAAAGCAAAAATAAAATAAAGTACAATGAGAAAATTACTAATCCCATGCATCTTAGCCTCCAAACCTCCACTCAGTGGGAAACACTCGAATGCGAGTGAATTTATTAAATCGACAAAATAAAAGGGGACAAATAGTTAGTAATGCAATGAAAATAAATTATAAACAACTAAATAATTAACAATGCAATAAAGATAAATATAAAAAAATAATAAAATAAAATAATACACAAGTAGAGAATAAAATGAATTAATGAATAAAAATGAATAATAAAAGAAAAGAATAAAAGAATAATGGATAAAGAATAAAAAAAAAACCATGCCAAAAATTAGAATGAGACAAAATAATGATATACTAATATTAACAATAATATATTCGAATAATAATAGGCCTGTAAAATTTGGCCCAAACCCAAAAATCCCGCCCAACCCACCCAGAAAAAATTAACCCAAACCCAACCCAGCTAAAATTTTACCCATTTGAACCCGCCCAAAACCAACCCAGAAAAAGCATGACCCGTTCGGGTCAGCCCCCAATGCCCAACGGGTTCTGTTTCTATGCCCTCTCCCTCTCTCTGTCTCTCCACCCAGTCCTCCCTCTCTGCCCATTTCTACCCTCGCCGCCTCACTCCCTCTCCACCATCCTCTCATCGCCTGACGTTCAGAAAAACTCTTCTTCTCCTTCACATGATCACTATCCTTCCAGTTCAAACTCAGATTCACACCTTGATTTCCCTTCTGATTCCGAGGATGAAGAACTTGGGGAGAAAGATTTTGATGTTGCTGAGAGAATGAGAACGCAAGGGGAAATTCAGGTGTTTATATGGTATTTTTGCTCTCTTCTTTTCTGTTTCTTTGTGATTATTAATTTTTTTGGGGATTGGACGTTGGTTTTCTGAAATGGTTCTGGTTGATTAGTCTATTTTTTTTTTAAATTCTTCGATTGTTGGGAATTGCTGGGTTTTTTCTTTTTTGTCTACGGTTTAGGTTTTTTCCTTCATAAAAAGTATTTATCTATCAACGCATTTTATGTTGTTTGTGTGAATTTGGATTTGCTTGCATTTTTCTTTTTTTACTCTTATTGTATGGTTGGTTTTCTGGATTTATCTTGTGCTCTTTTAGGGTAAAATGATGATGAGTATGTGGGCTTGAACAATATTATTTTATATTTATGTGATCCTCTGTCGTCTATCCATTTGCCTTTATCAAACCTTGTGGATTCCATGGAGATGTTACTCTCAAGGACATAAACCAGCGGATCCGTACTCCCCCACCATTGAAGTTGGTGCAGAGTGAAGAAGATCCTGCTGTTTATCCCACATCAGCATTTTCTGGGAAGCCTGTTGTTGGCAAGACTAAAATTCGAACTGAAGGAGGAAAAGGCAGCATCACAATTATGAGAACCAAAGGCTGAGTAGATAAGTATCTTTGGAAACTTCCATTTTGCAGCACAATGGACTGACCCATTGTGTTCCGGGGTTGAGTTTTTTAAACCTCTTTTTAGCTGCGTACTTTTTTTGGGCCTTCAAGCACAGCTGTTAATAGTGAATTCTCTATTTGTGATTGGAATTCATAAATATGGGTAGAGTGTTTATGTTTCCAAGTTAATGTTTTGAGGTATTAATGGTGGTTGTGTTATAATATTGACTTTGATCTAATGTTAATGAAATCTCCAAGTCCATGAGATCTGCATTTTCTTTTTGACCTCAGAAATGCTGACTTGGTGTGCTTTCCCTGGATTCTACAGTTGCAAAAATATTTGAATAATGTATTTGGAAGCTGTATATGTGGAGTGAAAACTTTTTGATATCTGTGCATGCATATACTGTAATGATTCAAGTTCTGCAAACAAACAGTTTTCAGAGCTCTGTTCCAGGCTAGAGCTTGTTTCCCACAAATTTTCAGATCATTATGTATTGGGTTAATGTCAATTTTTTGTATTCGAATGTTATACATGCGGACTGATTTTATATATATATATATATAAAGATCAATTAATCTTTAATTATTAGCGAATATTAAAATTTAAATTTTTAATCATAATTTTAAAATTAAAATCTACATTGACATCTAATTGAACTGATTAATTGCAATTCATGAGTTTAACGATTTTTTTTTACAGCTCACTTTTAACTCAGTATTATTTTGATATAGCAAAGAAAATAAGTGTGTTAAAATATTGGAAGGGTTAATAAAAGAAATAAATAAGAAAGACAGAGAGAGGGAAAGGGCATAGAAATAGAAACGATGAAGTTTGTAGGTCCGTTGGGCATTGGGGGCTGATAATGACACCTGAAAAGAACGATATTTTTGTATTAGTCATTTTAATATCATTTTATTATATCGAAAATTATTTTTCATTAAAAATTGATTAAATTTGTCAAATTACATTTCGGCCCGTTTGGGCCTCAAGCAGCCCATTTGGGCCACCCAATCCATTTGGACCAAATTATTTTACATTAGTCACTTTAATATCATTTTATTATATCGAAAATTATTTTTCATTAAAAATGAATTAAATATGTCAAATCACATTTCGGCCCGTTTGGGCCTCAAGCAGCCCATTTGGGCTACTCAATTCATTTGGGTCAAATTATTTTAAATTAGTCACTTTAATATCACTTTATTATATAGAAAATTATTTTTTATTAAAAATGAATTAAAAATATCAAATTACATTTCGACCCGTTTGGGTCTCAAGCGGCCCATTTGGGCCACTCAATCTGTTTGAACCAAAATCAGCCCGTTTGGACCACCCGACTCATTTGCGTATTATTATAAATTTTTTGTATATTTAAAGAGTTTTTAGCCCATGGGTTGACCCAACCCGCCCAACCCATTTGCATATTTGACCCATTTATGACCCATACTTTTTGACCCATTTATGACCCGCCCATTAGTGACACCGCCCAACCCGCCCAACTTGCCACCTCTAAATAATAATAAATATACCAATATAAACATTAATGACACCATGCTTTAACTAAATTATCCCGACAAATATTGAGAAATAATGTAATGCAAATAAAGTGAAAATGACAAAATGCAATAAAATTAAATGAGAAAGCAAGAAAAGAAATGGACAAAAGAGATATGTAAAGTGATAGTGGCCAAAACAATTTACCATTCAAAATATGCATGCCACGTGAAGAAATAAATTAAAATACACATAACCATGCAATAGTGGCCCACAAGTAAAAAAATCCAAGCAAAAATAGGATTTAACAAATCACAACAACAACAATAACAATAATAATAATAATAATCAAACTAAATAAATTTAACAAATTATTATGACAAAAAAATATTTACAAAATAAAAATGACAATAAAATAATATAGTAAAATTTGTATATAGTAAAGAAAATTAAATAAATGAAAATAAAAATAATTTAAAATATAAAAAGTTAACAGTGGTGTAATACCCCCACACTCACTATACCGAACGTACGTTAACTCTTGCAACTGCCATGATTGTTTGGATACTGATAAATATTCGATCATTGCAAAAGAAGGTAAATTTCTTTTTTTCAACATCATTTCATCCCACCCAATGTATATCCTGAATAGTTATACCTAAGCTGACAACTTAATGATCATGACAATTTTTTTTTTCGATTGACTTATAACTGTCCAATCTTACTACTCATTTGGTTAAAACTTCGGTAGCATAACTGCTGCATACTAAACCTACCTTCCTGCAAATCAAACAAACCACAGCCATCATGGGCACAACAATCCATTTAACATATAATATAATTAATATCACCATAATCTCACTACTCTAAAAGATAAACTACTCCAAATGTACCACTTAATTTTACCAAAATTTCGACAGAATTGCCTCTATAATATTGCCTATCTCCCTGTAAACAAAAATTCTTTACACTTCTAAAAATCATACATTCATTCACCCTACTCCACTTCAAACTCCAACACAAGTTTTCCCATCCTCCATTTTAGATCCAACCACACACATTATATAACAAAATTTACATATATCCTCAAGTCTCGGTACTTATTTCAAATATATAGAATACAAAGAAATAATATTAATACATAAAAAACTATCAACTTTTAAAACATTTGTCTGACACAAACTTTTCATCACAATAGTATTTTAACTATCTATGTAGTGTACATGCCAATTAGAAATGGAATTCAAGTTATTCATTCCCAAAAAGGCCATCATTATTGCCTTCTTATCATGACTTCCATCTAGCATTTATCCTTTGGAACACTCATGTTTATCGCTTGATTTCCATCTCTTGACCTGTGCAAGGGTAAACCACGCGCTAAGCTTTATGCTTAGTGTTGACAGCCAAATGTACTTATCCAAGACATAAATTACAAGATATACATCAATTTAAAGATACATTTGTGTGCTTAAAATTTTATACCAAAATCAATAATTATCACCTTGTCGTATTCATACTCATTATAATAAGTTTTTACATTCATGATGCGTGCACAGGGGGGTCAACCCATCATGGCAATCCTACGCAGGCCGAATTGTGGAAGCTATGGAGATTCAAGAGAGTTGAGCCAAATTGTGCTATATCTAATCCAATGGGGCCAAATGCAAAAGATGGGCTTCAATTGTGCTTGATTAATTATTTCAATCTCGAAGAGTAGCTTTAGGCTGCCCAAGGGGCTTATTTTATTATGTTGAACTTGTTTTGTTTTAATTATTTAGTTGGACCCTCATATAGCTTAATAGGCTTATTTTAAGTGAGTTGGGCTTACTTTAGCTTGGGCTCATTTAAATTAATTATTTTAGGCTTGTGGGTTGTTGTATTTTAGAGTTAATAAGTTTGAGCTTCAGTTATTTGGTGGGAGGCCCATATGTTAGGTGGCCTTTTGACTTATTTAGTGTTTGGTGGGAGGCCCATGTGTTAGGTAGCTTTTGACTTATTTATGGTTTGGTGGGAGGCTCATGTGTTAGGTGGCCTTTTGACTTATTTAGGGTTACCTACCTTTTGGGGGCTATAAATACCTCATTATAAGTTGTAAAAGGGAGATTTTAAACACTTTTGAATACCATCATTTGGCTTGGCCGAATTTTCTTCATTGGAGAGGAAAGCTTGTCTTCTTCTTTTGCATCAAGAACTTATTTCTTATCAAGGTATTTACTTTGTGGCGAATTCTGTTCTTGTGTTTATAAATCAATCTATCATAAGCGTTTCCATTCACATGTTGTTTGGGGGTTCTTTAGATTGGGAGTTTCTTCTTGTTCATGTTCACGCCATATTGTGTATTTAAGGGGTTTCGGGTTCTCTAGCCTTGGGGTTCCGCATCATTTGGTATCAGAGCTTGGATTAGGATAAATTCTTATTTATCTTGTGTTAATTTGCTATTCTATTGTTTTATTTTCATTAGAACAAGATAATTCCGCGTTGTTAAATTTGCAATCTTATTCTTATCAATTTTGTGTTCTTTTTTATTTTTGAATTTGTTCTTTTGTGTTTTTCTTTGTTCCTACATCAGATCTTGTGTTTGATGTTTTAAGTTCTAAAAAGAAAAAAAATCGTTGGTACTGTTCACGTTACTGTTCATAGTACTATTCACAGTATTGTTCATCCGAATTTAAAAAAAAAAAAGAAAAGTCAGCATTGAGATAAAGCTAGGAAAGAAAAATCACAAAGAAACAAAAATTTAGATTTGGTCATACTTTGAATTTGGAGATTAATTTGAAAAGTCAAAGTGAATATTTATAGGTAGTTGTCATTCTTGACTTTCTTTGATTTCTTGTCTTTACATCCATTATATCAAAATTAACTTTTCCATTAGGGAAATACCAAAATTCAGATTTGTCATACTTTGAATTTGAAAATTAATTTGAAAAGCCAAAGTGGCAATTTGTTGGTAGGCGTCATTCTTGACTTTCTTTGTTAAGTGTTTTCATTGCATTCTCATTTAAATTTGTTGAATTGTGAATCATCTTGACTTGGAATTAAATTCTGAAGTGCAACTGAGGACAGCAAGCTGGAGTGGAAAAAGGCTTGAGTGTGTAAGCTTAGAAGAGGGTAAAAGCCAAGTTGAGTGAAACACGGGTGGAGTGCAATATTTTGAGTGAAACACGTGAGGGAGTGAATTGTGAGGTCTTTTTATTCCCTATTAACATTTATTTGCAGTTTATAAATCAAGTCGAGAAGGGAAAAGAAAGGAGACAATTTTTTGAGGAAGAAGATGAAAATGTGCCTAATGTGAAGATGATGTACAAAACAATCATGAGTGAGTTTAAGAAGTTAAATTCTAGGATGGATCAGATGGCGGAGAGAATGGATGAGTCTACTAGAATCCAAAATCGAAGTAGATTAATTGACCGTCAGAGGAATAGGGAAGAATCTAAATATATGGAATTGCGGTTTAAACAACTATTTAGACAGCTAGATAAGTGTTTAAAAAATGAGAGAAGAAAGAAAGAGGAAGTTGCAATGAAAAAAATTATATGTGAAGCTGAAAGAGATGCTATAGATTTATATGCTGATGAGATTGTCAATGAGGAAGATAAAAGTGAAAGTGTAGATATTGTTCTCTTGAGTGAAAAGCAAAAAGATTGTAAAAAGGAAGAAGATTGTGTAATTGAGATGGAAGATCAGCATATTTTGATTGGCCCTTTATTGCTTGAGGAGGCTAAATTAAGCATGGAAAAAGAAGAGAATTATGATAAAAACAAAATGGTTGTTTTGACTAACCATATTTTTCCTAGTGATTTGGTTAATTTGCAGGAACATTATGAGTTAATTTCTGAAGAAGTATTTATATTATTTCCACATGTTCCCAAGATCGTCTGTGAAGATCAATTTATTCCACAAGCTTCAATTCCCAACTTAAATAAAACGAAGATTCGAGGACGAATCTTTTCTAAAGAGGGAGGGGATGATGCGTGCACAGGGGGGTCAACCCATCATGGCAATCCTACGCAGGCCGAATTGTGGAAGCTATGGAGATTCAAGAGAGAGTTGAGCCAAATTGTGCTATATCTAATCCAATGGGGCCAAATGCAAAAGATGGGCTTCAATTGTGCTTGATTAATTATTTCAATCTCGAAGAGTAGCTTTGGGCTGCCCAAGGGGCTTATTTTATTATGTTGAACTTGTTTTGTTTTAATTATTTAGTTGGACCCTCATATAGCTTAATAGGCTTATTTTAAGTGAGTTGGGCTTACTTTAGCTTGGGCTCATTTAAATTAATTATTTTAGGCTTGTGGGTTGTTGTATTTTAGAGTTAATAAGTTTGAGCTTCAGTTATTTGGTGGGAGGCCCATATGTTAGGTGGCCTTTTGACTTATTTAGTTCATATGTCAAAAGGCCACCTAACATATGGGCCTCCCACCAAATAACTGAAGCTCAAACTTATTAACTCTAAAATACAACAACCCACAAGCCTAAAATAATTAATTTAAATGAGCCCAAGCTAAAGTAAGCCCAACTCACTTAAAATAAGCCTATTAAGCTATATGAGGGTCCAACTAAATAATTAAAACAAAACAAGTTCAACATAATAAAATAAGCCCCTTGGGCAGCCTAAAGCTACTCTTCGAGATTGAAATAATTAATCAAGCACAATTGAAGCCCATCTTTTGCATTTGGCCCCATTGGATTAGATATAGCACAATTTGGCTCAACTCTCTCTTGAATCTCCATAGCTTCCACAATTCGGCCTGCGTAGGATTGCCATGATGGGTTGACCCCCCTGTGCACGCATCAATTCATCTATCAACTTATTCTTCTTTTACGTTGTATGAGCCTTTCTATTACACTTACTTCATAATATACCCACTTCATGTAACCAAGCAACATTTCATATAATAATTTGATGAACACATGCAACCAATTAATACTTTACAAAATATACATATAATCAAGTGTCTATATCAGCAATCAAGCTTCATTACCTATAGATTATGAATAAAAGATTCTTATTCATTATGACATTATTAATTTTATGAAACTCTTAATAAATTTGATGTAAACAAAATACAATTTTTAACTTCCGTGTTTCATACCAAATATCATGTCTTCATAATTCAATTCTCGGTTTATATACGTATATGTGATGCATGCTGGTGAACATTTAGTTCCTATGTATACTTAAAGTCATTTTAATTAAAAAAATATAATTAGGAAGTTCATTTACTATTTCATAGTTAAACTTACTAATTTATCTTCTAAATTCTACATTGAATTTATAATTACCATTTTATCATTTAAGTTTATTATTTCGTGTTCAATATTTATCATTTTGCCCCTAGCAATATGCAATAGATATCTTCGAACTGGATACACGGGATGAATCAGTATCACGGAAGAGTGACCCCAAAGGACCACCTATATCACCATCATTGAGCACTGAGCATTACACTATAAACACTGAAATATTGAGTACTGAAAACACTGTATCACTAGGGTAGACTATCATTGGCCTACCAATGCGAGTCGCCGTGACTCGCTACCGCAGTAAAAGTGTCCTTATTGCTAGCCAACCATATCATGGACTAGATTTGACTACCAGACCACTAAGGGCAAGGTACATTCAATCTATGTCAATTTCACTTATTTACTTTTGTCACATCCATAGTATCTCTTATGTCACATAATTCTCCCGATATTAACTATTTATTTTACACTATACATTTTGGATTTACACATTTCACCTCATATCCATATGTTCATATTATGCTTTACGATGGTTTTTATTTCATATCAATACACATTTATATCTATAACTTCTATTCGTTACTTTCATGTTGTATAACATGCACATATCATATTATGTCATTTATCATATTTATTTAACAATGTTTATCACATAATTTAGTTGCATTACATTTATATCAATTTGGCCACATCATTCAGCTAAAACAATACTATTGTTAAATTTCACTCATTCTTACTTCCTGTTATGTAATTATTTTACTATACCACTTAACTTATTATAACTCTTATGCTATTTTTCAATAAGTTATATTGTTATCCTTGGCACTAAATAGTATATTAGTCATGTGGGAAAGTTCTTTAACTCATGATTTGCAAACACACAACATAAAACATATTTAATTCCTACATTTTAAATAATGTTACCAAATTCAACAATCAAGTTCATACCAATATCTAAGAATCATTTATTATAAGTAACATAAGAATTTAATAATAAAATCATTTAACCTATCAATTAAATAATGCCCATAACTAGCTAATATCTAAAGGTCTTACATTTGTTAACTCATTAATTATCATGTTGAGCTTTTAATTACTAATATCCACTGACAATTATTTTACATTCACTCATAAACTTTGTTTAAATGACTGTCATGCATTCACAATATGCTTATAGCCAATTAAACCAGTACACATTCTTTACAATTATCTTATATATAATTATTATATATATATGTGTGTGTGTGTGTGTGTGTGTGTGTATGTATATGTTACTCTATAAAAGTCAAATTAATATTATTATTATTTATTTTTCTTATAGTCCATAAAACCACCCACTTGTTTACTTTTAGGCATAAAAGCTTAACATTCCATAATCAACAACTGCAGCCGCAGAATTTTATTTTAAGCTTTAATCAACAATTCAATATAGAACATAAAAAAAATATACAGCATTACTTATGATCACCATCAAGAATAACTTTATACAGCTAGATACCCTGTACTTATTCTAAAATAGAATTCACAACTCAAACCAAATTCAATTGTCAAAATTTTTTTTCTAGCCATTCAGTTCACCTAAACTACGCAATTTTAGTAACCTTTACTTTCCAAATTAAACACATTGCCCACTAGTTGACTAATGTATCCATTGACGCTCATATATAATCAGGAAATGTAACACTACCAACCAAGGAAAAGCAGAACATCATATAGGATTTCATTTTATACAAGCAACTTGACAATTCTACCAATACTTTTAATGGCTAATTAAAATCACCTATTAAATATACATTTTAATCTATAGAACCAATAGACTACTTGACAAGATAGCTAGACTTAATGCAAATATCCCATGAAATAATAACTAAATAAGTAAATGAATCACTGGCAAAATTATACACTTCCCCTTGATCCACCATTTGATACCCCTAAGTTTCACTACATATACATACACATTATTATACTTAAAACTATTTAAAGTATTAAAATTAAATTAGTTTGCCAAGATAACCCAACAACAGTCTATATTTCATATCCCATGAATTTCAATTAATTCTTCACCCAAATTCAATCTCTTTAAAACCATTAAGGCTAAGCCCGTACCCTCCTTTTTACGTTCTAGTCACATAATTAAACACTCCACTATACAATTAATATTCCAAATTTTTAGTTAAGTTACACAATATAATGTCTAACTCTTTTACATTTCATCATTTAAATGCCAACAATTAACTTAATTCAGTGTAGATAAAGCCAATTCATCAAGCAACACAACCAATTTATCAATTAATTTTTGCAAACGATAAGATAGACACAAACTATATTTATCAATCATCCTTGACATGTCAAATTTTATACAAAATTCGCAAAGAAAAGCAATTTTGGTAGCCACATACCAGTTAAAGTCGAGATTCCCGCAATATTTTAGCTTATTTCTGTTTGTCGCTTTCGGCTGAGACTCACCGGAGCCTTTTCAGAGTTCCATCGGAGACACCATCATTACCAGAGCGAAGCTCACAACGTCGAGACTCTATTGCTGATGGTCACGTGATTGAAGGACTCGCCGTTTGACTGGAAACATCATCAGAAGCTCACGGCTTCCTCCACTCTAATCTGACTGATGTTAGCGAGCAAGGACGATCAGCTGGTACCAGAAGACTCGTCCCATCCTCCTCTATCATCCGATGATCTGTGTGTGGCAGTCTGACATTGGAGCTTATCGGTGAAAGGGAAAGAATGTTCGGCTCCTCCCTCCAAAATGGGGCAGAAATGGCGGAGATGGGCAGCAGAATAGAGGGCGAAGACGATGGGCTGGCCGTTGCAACGGAGGGCACGGTCATCGCCGGCGCAGGGCTCCTGTCACCGTGCTCTCTCTCTCTCTCTTCCTTTCTCTCGGTCTGCTCTCCCCTATTCTTCCCCATTTCTGTCTTTTCCTCTCTCTTTCTTTCCTCTTCTTTCTAAATTAGCCCCGATAATTCTAGGCTTATGGAATTTTTATGTCTTATCATTATTTTCTCTGTCTATTATTTACTTGTCTTTTTACATAAGCATTTATTTATTTATGTCTCTGTTTGACTAAAATTATCCAAATATTTAATTACGTAACTTTTAAAGAAAATTCTAGATCTTATGGGTCAAATTTACCTTCGATGAATTTTTAACCTATCGAATCACTATTCACAATGTCAGAATTTTCAGGGCACTATAATTTTTCCCCTTTTAAAAAGAAAATTTCATCCTCGAAATTTATTTGGACTTGTACGATATAGTATGATTCATCATTTCAATCAATCTTGTGTTAATAATGGAAATTTGCAAACAATTTAATTGTATTCTTCTATCTTATAGAAGCCATTTTATCTTTGTCAATGGTAATGCTTCGTGTACAATTTTTGGAGACAATGGTAGAAGGGGAAATCCATTAGAAAAAGTGACCATAGGCATAATCCCCTATTTTTCTTTGTAACACACAAAAATATTTAAAATCAACAAATTCTAGCTCCATGTCGCACAATAACCAAGATATAGACTTCCAAACCCTTTTTAAGGCAAGTCCTACATTCTCATAATAAAAGTAGAGTATTCTAAATACAGCCTTTGAAAGTGTTCCATAAGTTACAACTTCTAAAATAGTGGAAATCTCAAATCCAATTATTAGATGTGAGCAGCATAACATCTCGTCTCCTCAAGATTGCAATTTCCTTTCTAACCTCATTTTAATAAATAACCAACTAACTTGGAGTCAAAAGAGCTCACAAATGACCTTATCAAACATTTAAGAAGTGTGTCAAGTATCAAGTCTGTACTTTCTTCTTCTGAATAGTTAACTTAACAGGGGTTTCCATGAAGATTTCAGGGCATGTCAGCATGTAAATATATACAAGTGCGAGTACATTTCGAAAACCCAAATAAAAAATTCTAGATCATAAGATTAAACCGAGTTCCCTAACTTAATAATATTTTCCTTCTCAACTCTATTTATGAGTCGGAGCCCAACTGACATACACTTAAACAATAATATATCTATTCTAGAGTCATATCATTTCTTCATTTTCTATCTTTGGCATGTACACTCAACTCAACAATCATTAGCATACACATCATCCTGTTACTTACTTTCCTTAATCCTTACTTGACTCCTTATTACCTCTAATCTACTATCTCTATATAGGCACATTTATCTCACTTCTATACACTTACTATATATCATGTCAGTTTCCTTTTAATAGGGGCATATGCATATAACCTGGTGTCTATTGTGAATGATCACTTGATGGTAATGCAATAATGTATGATGTTTCATGTATGCAGTGTTATGCGAATGCACATTTTATGTAATGACAATGCATATTAATCCATCCCATGCATAAAATGTTCAATAATTTCCCCGCTATCAAGGATAACTGACAAGTAAGTAATTAAAGTACAGCCACTCAAAAATGCCTAAACCGTGTTCTGATACCAATAAAATGTAACACCCTCATACTCGCTATACCTAACGTATGTTAACTCTTGCAACTACCATAATTGTTCGGATATGATAAATATTCGATCATTGCAAAATAAGGTAATTTTTTTTTTCAACGTCATTTCATCCTAACCATTGTATATCCTGAATAGTTATACTTAAGCTGACAACTTAACGATCATGGCAAATTTTTTTTTTCGATTGACCTATAACTGTCATATCTTACTATTTGTTTGCTCAAAATTTCGGCAGTATAACTGCTGCATACAAAACTTACCTTCCTGCAAATCAAACAAACCATAGCCCATCATGGGCACAACAATCCATTTAACATATAATATAATTAATATCACCATAATCTTACTACTCTAAATTACAAACAACTCTAAATGTACCACTTAATTTTACTGAAATTTCAATAGAATTCCCACTGTAATATTGCCTACCCCCCTTACAAAAAAAATTCTTTACACTTCTAAAAATCATACATTCATTCACCCTACTCCAATTCAAACTCCAACACAAGTTTTCCCATCCTCCATTTTAGATCTAACCACACACATTATAAAACATAATTTACATATATCCTCAACTCTCGGTACTTATTCCAAATTTACATAATACAAAGAAATAATATTAATACATCAAAAACTATCAACTTTTAAAACATTTGTCTGACACAAACTTTTCATCACAATAGTATTCTAACTATCTATGTAGTGTACATGCCAATTAGAAATGGAATTTAAGTTATTCATTCCCAAAAATGTCATCATTATTGCCTTCTTATCATGACTCCCATCCAGCATTTATCCTTTGGAACACTCATGTTTATCACATGAACTCCATCTCTTGACCTGCGCGAGGGTAAACCACGCTCTAAGCTTTACGCTTAGTGTTGACTACCAAATTTACTTATCCAAGACATAAATTACAAGATATACATCAATTTAAAGATACATTTATGTGCTTAAAATTTTATACCAAAATCAATAATTATCACCTTGTCGTATTCATACACATTATAATAAGTTTTTACATTCATCTATCAACTTGTCCTTCTTTTACGTTGTATGAGCCTTTCTATTACACTTACTTCATAATATACCCACTTTATGTAACCAAGCAACATTTCATACAATAATTTGATGAACACATGCAACCAATTAATACTTTACAAAATATACATATAATCAAGTGTCTATATCAACAATAAAGTTTCATTACCTGTAGATTATGCATAAAAGAATCTTATTCATTATGAACTTATTAATTTTATGAAACTCTTAATAAATTTGATGTAAACAAAATATAACTTTTAACTTTCGTGTTTCATACCAAATATCATTTCTTCATAATTCTCATGTCATAATTCAATTATTGCTCTATATATGTATATGTGATGCATGCTGGTGAACATTTTGTTCCTATGTATACTTAAAGTCATTTTAATTAAAAAAAATATAATTAGGAAGTTCATTTACTATTTCATAGTTAAAATTACTAATTTATCTTCTAAATTATACATTGAATTTATAATTAATATTTTGTCATTTAAGCTTATTATTTCGTGTTCGATATTTATCATTTTGCCCCTAGCAATATCCTGTAGAAATCTCCAAACCGGATACAAGGGACGAATCACTATCACTGAAGAGTAACCCCAAACCCATATCACTATCATTGAGCACTGAGCACTGCACTATGAACACTGAATCATTGAGCATTGAAAACACTGTATCATTGGGGTAGACTATCATTGGTCTACCAATGCGAGTCGCCATGCCTCGCTACCACGGTAAAAGTGTCCCTATGGCTAGCTAACTATATCCTGGACTAGATTTAACTACTAGACTACAAAGGGCAAGGTACTTTCAATCTACGTCACTTTCACTTATTTACTTCTTTCACATCCATAGTATCTCTTATGTCACATAATTCTCCCGATATTAACTATTTATTTTACACTGTACATTTTGCATTTACTCACTTCACCTCATATCCATATGTTCATATTGTGCTTTACGATGGTTTTTATTTAATATCAATACACATTTATATCTATAACTTCTATTCGTTACTTTCATGTTACATAGCATAGCATGCACATATCATATTATGTCATTTATCATATTTATTTAACAGTGTTTATCACATAATTTAGTTGCATTACATTTATATCAATTTGGCCACATCACTCAGCTAAAACAATACTATTGTTTAAATTTCACTCATTCTTATTTCTTGTTATGTAATTATTTTACTACACCACTTAATTTATTATAACTCTTATGCTATTTTTCAATAAGTTATACTCTTGTCCCTGGCACTAAATAGTATTAGTCGTGTGGGAAAATTCTTTAACTCATGATTTGCAAACACACAACATAAAAACATATTTAATTCTTACATTTTAAATAATGTTACCAAAATCAATAATCAAGTTCACCATGCCAATATTCTAAATATCCTTTGTTATAAGTAACATAAGAATTTAATAATAAAATCATTTAACCTATCAATTTAATAATGCCTATAACTAGCTAATATCTAAAGGTCTTACATTTGTTATCGCATCACTTATCACATCGAGCTTTTAATCACTAATATCCACTGACAATTGTTTTACATTCCACTCATAAACTTTGTTTAAATGACTGCTATGCATTCAGAATATGATTATAGGCAATTAAACCAATACACATTCTATACAATTATCTTGCTATAGAACTATTATATATATATATATGTGTGTGTGTGTGTGTGTGTGTGTGTGTGTGTGTGTGTGTGTGTGGTGTGTGTTACTCCATAAAATGCATATTAATGTTATTATTATTTATTTTTTTTTAGAGTCCATTAAACCACCCACTTGTTTACGTTTTGGCACAAATGCTTCCCATTCCGTAATCAACAACCGTAGCCCCAGGATTTTATTTTAAGCTTTAACCATCAAGTCAATATAGAACATAAAAAATTATATATAGTATGACTTAGGATCTCCATCAAGAATAAATTTATATAGCTAGCTACCCTGTACTTATTGTAAAATAGAATTCACAAATCAAACCAAATCCATCTATCAAAATTTTATTTCTAGCCATTCGGTTCACCTAAACTACACAATTTTAGTAACCCTTACTTTCCAAATTAAACACATTGCCCATTAGTTCACTAATGTATCCATTAACGCTCATATATAATCAGGAAATGTAACACTACCAACCAAGGAAAAGCACAACACCAGGCAGGATTTCAATTTATACAAGCAACTTGACAATTCTGCATATACTTGTAATGGCTAATTAAAATCACCTATTAAATGTACATTTTAATCCATAGAACCAATAGATTAGTTGACAAGATAGCTAGACTTAATACAAATAGGCCACGCAATAATAACTAAATAAGTAAATAAATCGCTGGCAAAATTATAAACTTCCCCTCGACCAGCCGTTTGATACCACTAAGTTTCACTACATATACAAACACATTATTATACTTAAAACTATTTAAAGTATTAAAATCAAATTAGTTCACCAAGATAACCCAACAGAAGTCTATATTTCATATCCCATGAATTTTAATTAATTCTTCAACCACATTCAATCTCTTTAAAATCATTAAGGCTAAGCCCGTACCCTCCTTTTTATGTTTTAGTCATATACTTAATTAAACATTCCACTATACAATTAATATTCCAAATTTTAGTTAAGTTACACAATATACTGTCTAACTCTATTACATTTCATCATTTAAATGCCAAGAATTAACTTAATTCAGTGTAGATAAAGCCAATTCATCAAGCAACACAACCAATTTATTAATTATTTTTTGCAAATCACAAGACACACACAAACTATATTTATCAATCGTCCTTGACAAGTTAAATTTTATACAAAATTTACAAAAAAACAAAGCAATTTTGGTAGCCACATACCAGTTGAAGTTGAGATTCCCGCAATATTTCAACTTATTTATGTCCGTCCCCTTCGCCGGAGACTCAATGGAGTTCCATCGGAGACACCATCACTACCGGAGCGAAGCTCACAACATCGAGGCTCTAATGTCGATGGTCACACGCCTGATGGACTGTCTGTTTGACTGGAAACGTCACCGAAAGCTCACGGGTTCTTCTACTCCGATCTGACTGCTACCGGTGAGTGAGGACGATCAGCTGGTAGTGAAAGACTCTTCCCATCCTTCTCTGTCATCCGGTGATGTGCATGTTGAAAATCGACGTCGGAGCTTACCGGTGAACAGGAAAGAACGTTCGGCTCTTCTTTCCAAAATGACGTAAAAACGACGAAGATGGGCGGCAGAACGGAGGGCGAAGACGATGGACTGGCCGTTGCAGCGGATGGCACAGTCGTCGCCGGCACAAGGCTCCCGTCGCCGTTCTCTCTCTTTCTATCTCTCTCCTTCTTCATTTCTCTCGGTTTGCTCTCCCCTGTTCTTCCCCATTTCTGTCTTTTCCTCTCTCTATCTTTCCTCTTCTTTCTAAATTAGCCCCGATAATTCTAGGTTTATGGAATTTTTATACATTATCATTATTTTCTCTCTCTATTATTTACTTGTCTTTTTACATAAGCATTTATTTATTTATGTCTCTATTTGACTAAAATTATCCAAACATTTAATTATGTAACTGTTAAAGAAAATTCTAAATCTTATGGGTCAAAAATTTACCTTCGATGAATTTTTGACCTTCCGAGCCACTATTCATAAGGTCAGAATTTTCAGGGCGCTACAAGTGACTTATTATGTAATGCCATTCTCGTCCGCTCACACAGCTTCGCTGTGGCAGCCGAGAACGGTCGTTACGACTCACATCACATACATAACATATACAATTGCTCAATATACAAAATCCTAAACTAATAAATTTCATTCACATGCAACGAAAGACATTTCACTATGCATACTTATACACATACCTACATATTATATTACATCCCATGTTCCAAAGTTACATTATAATTCTTTACATGCCAAAAACCATTAATTGCATATAGATAGTACAAAATAACAAAACCTACACTAAGAAACAGATCCTAGTGTGTTGACCAACCGAGATGCGGGACCGCACTTCAAATTCACTTCGCTTCTGAACCTATATGGATTGAAAACCTGTGCTAAGCGATAACGCTTAGTGGGGAAACAACAAACAATGTACGCATATATAACATCATAGCATTTAGTGAGTAATATCAAGCACATGCTCTATATTCATACTTCACTAAAAACATACCTCATAATTATAATGTTAAACTCATCTTGATATTTATATAGTATGCTTAGAAAGTCATATTCAACGTTTACACGTTGTCAGTCAATAGTATAACATATCTCATTCACATTCACATTTTTATATCACATAGTAATTCACATTGCTCATCATTATATAATCTTTCACTAATTTGCCCTACCTACAATTCAAAGATGCGGATTACGGGTATCGCATCAGTACTTAAAAGTACAGCAATCACTTTTGTATCTGAAGATACACACTTTCGCATCAGTACCCGAAGGTACAGAAATAATCAATAAGATATAATATAAATGTACACCTTGAGAATCCAAGAAGGATTCAATACGCATTGGGATTTCAGAGGAATCAAATGCTTCGGCTGGAGCAATTAGACCCTATAGGCATGCCTATTTATCCACTACTCAACTTGTAGGCTAAATTATTAGTCCGGTTATTGTTCGTATTATCATAGAGTATAACATCTTAGAATCTCAATAGGCAGTGTCACATCACTTATTTACACTTATGACTTATTTCGCAATTCACACATCATTTCATATGTATATTAACATGATATAACACATTAATAACTTTCATATGCATATCCATTCATTAATCAAACATATTGATTCAATAAAAATAGGCCAATTAGAAAATCTTGACAACCTACAGGAGCGTTGTGCTCGCGTCCCATGTCACACTCGCGACAGACTCGAGCATTTCCTTTTATCGCACTCGCGACACAAGTCGTGCTCGCAACAGAACCAACCATTCGTTTTTATCGTGCTCGCAATAATGTCTGTACCCGCGATAGAATACAGCCCAATATTTCTGCCCGTCAGAGCACTCTATCGCGCTCGCCACCCCTGTTGTGCTCGCGACAGAGCCTAAACTTTGTGTTCAATGCTCCACTCCACACACCTCTTATTCATGCAATTTGCCACAATCACACATATTACCTCCAAAACCCATCCTGACATTGTTTTCTGCCATCAAGGTGTTCTAAACACTTATTTATCTACATATTAAGAGTACAATGGAACAATTCCCATTATTTTTGGTCTTATGTTTGCGGAGTTATGGCCAATGGAACACCCTTTGCTCCGAAAGCCTTCCTACAGGATTTAACTAACTTATGTACACAATTTGAAGTCTATAAGGTCCTCCAGCCAAAATGACTATTTCTAACACATTTATAAATACAACTCTTAGGAACCAATTCCTTTTAGTATCATTCAATTAAGAGTCATACAATTGAAGTTATAACTCATACACACCCAAAAGTTCAGTTACCCTCCAAATCCAGTTTTACCATTTCAAGCTAGTCAAGCTTAAATTCAACTCAATTGGTAAATTCCAATAGTCCAAGTTCACAAGCACTACCCCAATGTGCACACACAACCCGGTATGTTCAATTTCACATTAAGCAACAAATTGCACCAATTACATAGTAATATTACAAGTCACCCAATAACAGAGCAATATGCTTAAATCCACATCCTATGGCCATTGACCACCTCATCAACTCATCATTTCAATTCAATTCATAATAGCACATAATTACGCATTTTCTATTCATTTTAACACATAATTTAATCATGCATCTCAGAGTTCATACTATATCAAAATAATACACAAAAGTGGTGTTTTCCCAAACCTTACTGTCCTTTGCTCCTCAGAGCTCACTTTGCGCTTGGTTCTCCTACTTTCTCCTTTCCCTTATCCTTTCTTTGTTCAACAACTACAAACAATATCCAATTCCAGAATTGGATACAAATGATCAACATCCATTTCAATCACTATCCAGAAATAAGAAGGAGTAGAAGAAGATGAAGAACCAATTAACTAAATCACTTACCTTGATTATAAGCAATTACAATTCCACTCAAGATTACTTGCCCAATTCAACAGAAATGCTATGACTTAATTTAGAGAAGTGAATGACAGATGAAGAAGACCAACAGAGAGAATTGAAGAAGAACAGCCAAAGAGAACACATGCAAAGTGATGCATTTTCTCTCTCATCCAATCCTTTTATTGCATGGCAAAAGGTGAGGTGGCATAAGGAGAATATGACACCCGAAAATCCACTACACCAACTCCCTTAATCAAGCTTAGTTTAATTAATTCCAATTATCACTAAATTAATCCACTTCTAATCTTAATCATGCACATCTACCAACTTGGCCACTTAAACTTATTTATTTGTTCAATCAAATCCCCGATTCAATTACACTTAAGTCCAGAATTTTAACAAACTCCAAATTAAACTTATCCAATTACCCCAATTAAGTCAAATTACTACTAGGGTACAATTTAGGCCATTACATATCATGTGCATGCAAACTATTCAAAATGAAATGAAAAAGGAAGAAAAGAAAATAGAGCATGCAACGTGCAGGGATGTGGGGATGCAGGGGAGAAGGACGGGCAACACATGGAGGAGCGATAGACAAGACAAGAGGGAGGAGGTGACGGGCGGCTACCAGCAAGACAGGCAGTGACCGACAGACGTCCATCACTGCCTTCTCGTCAGTGTTGTAACACCCTTATACTGAACGTACACTACTGACTTAAAGTCTACTTTGAAAGCCATGACCGTAAAATACCGACTTAAATCCTTTAAATAAAAATACGGATAAGTTTTTTTTTTCTACTAATCAATTATACATATCCATATCCATATCATTTTTCATGCTTTAAACTTAGTTTAACATTCACTTCTACCGATTGACCCCATAACTGTATGAAGTTATTATTTATTTGGTCAAAGTTTTAGCAGTATATCGGCTTCTAAACTTAACTATCCCAAACCTGCAATTCAAACAATCCACAGCCCACTCAAGGGCACAACACTATGGCATAACCTTTAAAAATCACACACATATCTAAAACGCAGTACTGTTATCACAGTGTCTCAAAAACCCATAACATCTAAGAGTTCATATACATGCCATTACCAAAACTTAAACTTTCCATCATACATTTACATATCACTAACTATACCATACAAAAATATATTCTTCTCCCCTTGCTCCCATAAGCGAGGTATGCTTGCTCTATGTCCTAAAGCGTACCTACACGCAGTCAATAAAAATTACGTACTGAGCATTAAATATGCCCAGTGGTGGTTACAAATCCAGGAATTTCCAATTGACTAAGTTTACACACAGATACATGTAAAATAGATAAACTTATTCATTTTAAATTAATATATTATTTACTTATTTCAATTTATTTTTACAAAATAATATCCATTTTCACACACTAGCCCTTCATACTTACCATTTAATCAATTCACAACTATCATAAATCAATAATTACATTTTGATTCTTTAATTAACTATATCATAGTCAATTTACAATTAAGTCCTCATACTTTTACTAAACTACGGTTTTACCCTTAACTTTCTCATATTTACAATTATGCCCCTATTTACACTTATTTTGTCACTAATTCAATTTTTCTTATACTTTATACTTGTATCATTCAATAATTACCTTTAGATCCTTTAACTTACCATACTTTTGTAAAATTACAATTAGGTCCTTGTACTTTCTTTATATTATCAATATGCCATTTAATTATTCTTATCATTCACCTAAATTACCATTTGTCTTACAAATTACAAATTAGTCCTTAAATTAACATTTGCACATCAAATTACACTTTAGTCGACATTCTTTTACACAATTAAAATTTTAACTTCATTTTTCTATCAAATTTCACTTATTAACTTACTTTTACACACAATTGCTGTTTTGCCTCTAAACTTTTATCAAATTACAATTTTGCCCTCCTTTTTATTTTTATTTACATTTATGCTATTAATTAATAAAACTTTCACATTTATTCACTTCCTAACTTATAATTTATCGATTAGTCCCCCAATTAATTACTTTCTCCATAAATTACATTTTAGTCATTAAACTTATTATCTTCTTTCAATTTAGTCCTTTATTTACACTTTTTCACTATATATCACAATTAATCTCATTTTAATCACTTTCCTTAAATTTGCCCCTAGTATCATCTAGGAGGAATCACTAGATTGGATATGCGGGACTGGGCCTTTTAGCCCTAACTTATCAAAGTGGCCACTTAGGGGCCAGATTGAGCTTTGGTAGTGTCAGAGTGACCACTTGGGGGCCAAATTGCACTCGACGATAATACACTTACACTACACATTACACTATGACACTTATAAATAGACCATCATTGGTCTATTATTTGGAAGTCATCATGACTTATTACCGCGGCATACAGTGATATCCCTATGGCTAGCCATCCATATCCTTAACTAGATTTACTACCAGATCAATAAGGGCAATACATAATCATCATTCAATATATTTTCCACTTACAACACAATCTGAAATAAATCCATAATATTAATTAATACAGTACAGTTTCACTTTCAGTTCATTCTTTCTCCATCAGTTTCATTCCAAATCACTCAATATTTAGTATAAACTTCACTCATACCATAAGTTCACTTAAATGTACACATTCTATCAATTTAATTAAAAACATAAAGCAATATCACACTTTAATATGCGCAATTATACTCCATTTATTACAACTAAATTCACACTTACTTATTTTTCATTCTTTATTCATTTTATACCATTATATTGAATAAATAATCAAGTTTCACACCTTTTTATTCAAGATTACCAATCGGCCACTTTAACATTTTAATCCCAAAAAATATTTTTCTCTCATTTATCATTTATTTAGCAAGATTAGATGTTAATTTACTTAGATGTACCATTAAATAACATTACATTATAAAATATTCACATGGAACCCTAAGTGTACAATTCGGCCAAAGTTTTATTTAGATTTTAACTTTATTTTTCTTTCTTCTAATCACTCAGTTAGTTAGATCCCATGTCATATATCAAAAATACACCACATATATGCATTAATTACACGAGTATAACACTGTTTACCATAGGAATACCATTCGGCCTAGGTTACATTCACATTAACTTCACTTTGCTTTCCTTTAACCATTCCATTTGCTAAATATCATGTTAAACATTATCTAAATATCATTTACATGCTATAATAACCAATTATACTTGAATTAATCCTATGTATACAATTCGGCCTAAGTGTGATCACTCCACCCAAGTTTTATCTTTTCAATCTAAGCATTTAAAACATCATTATTAACCTTCCCTAACATCGCTATAAGCTTAGATTCAATTATACATGCATATTTCATCTACTTTATACTTATACATAACCTAAAATCATACTTTAACAATGGAAATAAATGGATTTTATAACCACAAACCCCAAATCCTTGCTTAGCAATTCTCAAATGTCCTTTTTGATGCCGAACCTTAAGAGAAATCTTCTTCACCTTGAAAACCTAACAACGGCTGAATACATCCACTAAATTTCCATATATTTCATGCTTTCTTTTTACAATAAAACTTCATAAACATATTCTACATATCATAAAGTACCTATAGGAACCTTTAAATCCAAATAAAATTACCTAAATCACTTACCTCAAAATTACACCCTAACTTTAAAGTCTTGAAAAATCCCACTTCTAATACTCCAAATGGACTCCAATCACCATCACCACATTGTTGAGGATCTGAAATTTGTTTTGGAGGCTTAATTTTGTGGAAAAATTGGAAGAGAAATGAAAAATATAGAGGAGAAAATCAAAGTGACCAATTCGGCCAAGAAGGAGAAGAAATGAGGCAGTTTCTCTAGGGATTTCTCTAGAGAAATCTGGTCTTGAGGTGTTTATATAGGCTGAATTTGACCCAAACCGGTCCAACCAAAGTGTTCCAACTGGTTTGGGTCAATTTTTGATTTTTAAGCCATTTTCCACTTTTCAATGGAAACTATAAGTTCCTCCACTTGTTTTAACTCCCAACCAATTCCAGCATTCTTAAAATAAGAAAAATAGCCTCCCAATAAAATTTTAGCTCAATCGGAATCCGGTTCACTTAAATCGGTCCGATTCAACACTTTTCGGTTCTATCGTAGTTACTAATCTTTCACTATCAAAAATTTCTAAAAATTATTTAAAACCATTTTATATGCCACAAAACATCCTTTAGACCTCAATTACTATTTTTAAAAATTAAGTCAAAGTTCGGTCAACCCTTGGTTACTATGGAATCAAACCAGAGGTCGATTTCTGTTTGACTTTCGGAGGCCTATATGACCTCAATTTTTGCATGAAGTTTTACCACTAGACTCCTGATAGTTCATAGATTCTAATAGGCCAATAAAATAATTTTAGCAGACAGCTGTCATTTTCAGCTTTATAGCCTCCCAAGAAGTTACCCATCCTAGGATTGCTATACCTTGAGCACGTTCAACCTTTTAACTCCTCTGTAATTTGAAGTACTAGAACTATTGTTTTCACACCAAAATTACACTACAGACTCTACATAATTCACTGATCATTACTACTCAGGTTCCAGGCCATTACAATTCTCCCCCCTTAAAAAATTTCATCCTCGAAATTTATCTAATTGCATGTATTAATAATTAAACAATACTAATATATATAAGCTTAACATTTAGAAATCATACCACTGGTGGTTTCTGAGGCATTTTGTTCTTCTATCGCCTTAACAGCATACACTCGAGCATTGGATTGTTCTTGTGTTCCTTTACTATTTCTTCTTTGAGAAGCAGCACCCGACTTCTGAGTAGGTATGGTTGCTGCTAACTGAGTTTTTGGACATGGTGTCCAAAAATGTTCCATAAATCCACATTTAATAGAAGCTCCAATTATTCTCTAACATTCCCCAGGATGTCTTCTACCACAATGCTCACAACTAGGTATAGTTTGTCTATTAGAGTCTCGGGGTGCACTACAAACTGAAGTCACTGGTGCATTACTATCAACTGGATTCTGCCAGCTTCGACCTAGTGCTACTGAAGCATGGCTCTGAGGATGAACAGATCCCCTTGACTTCTTACTTTGACTACCAGCACCACTAGATTGACCCGGCTTCCTCTTTTACTAGAAGCGAGTTTGTCTTTCCATTTCATCTGTCTAAATAGCTTCAACTTTTGTAGCTGCTTCAATCAATAATCTCATATTTGGATGTCTTTGAGCCCCCACAATCTGTCTGATGCGGTTATGTAAACCCTGCTCAAATCTCTGATAGAGCTTCTGTAACACCCCCTACCCATACGTAGGCATACCCATCCTCCAGGAGTGAGAAGCCGTATGAGCTGGGTGTGTCACCAAGCATATAAAGATACAAAGCATACATTCATACATAATAACCATACATCATTACGGGAAAATTAAAACCTTCCTAAGCATCAGAATAATCCATCGTTACAATAGCAAAATTTGTTACAAAAATGTTCTGATCAAAAGTCAGAATAAGATAATTACATAACCCAAAAGTATATAAATGCGAAAGCTTTACAAAATAATGGTATAAAGAGAGTTCCGATACAAAAGAATCAGTCATGCTATAAAAAATAAAGCCCTAACACTAATCCCTCTGTGTTGGCTTGACTGGCGACGACTCTCCCAAAAGAACACCATCCTCCGTACCTGCACGGATAAAACACCGTGCTAAGCGATAAACGCTTAGTGGGGAACACACAACAAAAGAGTGGACGGCCATTTACAATGGTCGTCAATGCCATACACATACAATATGACAAATGCGGATAATGATATCATCTATATAATCATACTTGCATAATAAAGACATGCATTCAGAAGTTCATATCCACATGCATTTACACTTTAATTAATTTCTCATACCCATCGTTATATGCATCCGAATACCATATTCTTGTAATCATATCAAAGCGGAACAAAACAAAAAGAGCACCTGCTGACTCACAATAGTGGATAACGAGTAAACGCATAGCGTACCTTACGGGCACGAATCGAACACATAGCGTACCTTACGGGTACGAATCAAAAACCATTTTATTTTTGTCACATTCAAAACATTTTACAAAGGGGGACCTTCAACAAGATCCAAAACACATAAGGGGTTCGCGAGGAACCAAACGGGGACCTGATCGGGGTCCAGACAGAACTGAAGGCTGCAGCTAAGAGACTCTATTAGGCATGCCTAACTATCCACTAGATTGACTCTCGCAGGTCATGTATAATACAAATCATATTTCAAAGTACAACATACAATTCATCTGAAGAATCATGGTATTACTCATATAAAAGCATATAAAATCATGACATGTATCATACAGTAGTATAAGTCCATTCAGAAGAGATACGAAATTCATTTTTAGTTAAAACTGGGCAATTTCAGAAAATAGGCCGAATAGAGGCTCACTGTCGCGATCGCAACACGAGTCGCATTCGCGACAGTGATCAATCGCACAAGGTTGGCCGGTCACGAGTCGTGACTAGCAATCACGACTTGGACTGGTCTCTTGGTCGGTCATGAGTCGTGACTGGCAGTCACAACTCGTGACTGGCCTCTTGGCTGGTCATGAGTCGTGATTGGCAATCACAACTCGTGACTGGCCTCTTGGTTGGTCACGACTCGTGACTGGCAATCACGACTCGTGACTGGTCTCTCCCTACACAGCCGATCAGATCTCCCTCCTTTCCGCTCGGCAGTCGACTGCTCTATCGCACGAGCAACTGAGCGTCCACAGCCGATCGGGGAGGAAAAACTAGGGTCATGAGTGCTGAGATCCACTCTCCCGATCGGAACTTCCCATCTTTTGATCGATAGCCGAGCGTGATGCACTCAAGGCATTTCCGATCGGAAGATGGTAGGCCGATCGAGACTTGGATTGACTGATTTTCTGCATTTTGCAACTACAGAAACTCTGTAGAAATCCTTAGTTCCTAAACTTGCCCAGAACGTTGAAAGACATTTCTTCAAAAATCACTTACCTCAGATCTCTACTTTCCTCGCCACGAGCAATGCACAGACACAACTTTTAACACCTTAACACAATTAGATCACATTTGAACAAAAGCAAATTCCGATCGCAGCAACCCAGAAAGTCACAGTAAACCCAAAACACACTAATCTGTTCTTTTGGTTTGAAACTTAAATCAACTAAAACACATTACATTACTTCCAGCATGCATCACAACGATTATCAAATTACCACAAATCATTCAATCACAATATAAACACAAAAATGCAGAAATTCCCAAACCTGTAATCCTAGCTTCAATCACTTGGTTCCACTACTCCCAGCCTTCTCTTTGCCTTTCGGGTCATGGGGAGACGCAGCTAATAGCTGACACACTAAGAACACACAAACAAAAACCCTAAATCAAAACCCAATCTAGAAATGCAAAGAAGAAAATCAACAGTGTGAAGAAGATGATGAAAATGTGGAAAACTTTACCTAGCGGAGGTTGAGGAGCGATCAAATTCCACCACAAATCACTTGAATCAAATACCAGGACACAAATGGAAGGGAAAAGAGGAAGGAGGAGTAATGAAGAAGAGAAAACGGGGTGAGAGGCAGCAGGAGTGGCTGCCCTTCTTTCTCTTTCTTTTTACACCCATTTCCAAAAACCCTCGCCACGTATCATCCTAAGATTGGTGGAACTTGACCACTCACACTCAACAAGCATACACTACTCACACACAATGCATTCACAACTTAAAACACCCTACTAATGTGTGAGTAAAGCACACAACCCTAACTCCACTACTCACACCCTACATTGGTACACTCATGCACACCCAAACTTAACCCAACTAATTCACACCCTAATAACTTACATGAATCCATATGCCAATAAAACCATTTAAACATGCATTTTTACCAAAATACCCTTATGACATGCCCAAAACACACAATGCATGTGCACACACACACAAATAGGCTCATACTACTAGGGGGCAAATGGGGTGTGACAACTCTCCCCTACTAACAAGAATTTCGTCCTCGAAATTCTCACCTGAACTGAACAAATGCGGATACTGAGCTCTCATCGACTCTTCTGGTTCCCAAATCGCTTCCTCGACTCCATAATGGTTCTATAACACTTTAACCAATGGAATCTGCTTACTCCTCAGCTGTCTTACTTCTCTAGCTAGAATAGCTCTCAGTTCCTCATTATAAGAAAAATCCGGTTGCACTTGCACATCCTAAACCGAAAGAACATGTGACGGATCTGATCTGTACCGACGAAGCATCGAAATATGGAACACATCGTGCAACTTCGCTAACTCCATCGGTAAAGCCAATCTGTAAGCTACTGGACCAACCTTATCCAAAATCTCATAAGGACCAATGAAGCACTTTCCTCCAAGGCGAAACTTTATGGAAAACCTTGTCCCCGACCTTAAACTGCACATCTTTCCTCTTCAAGTTGGCATAGGACTTTTATCGATCCTTAGCCGCTTTCAAATTCCGCTGCACAACTCTGATCTTCTCCTCAGTATCCCTAACCAACTCTGGTCCAATCACTGAACGCTCAGATAGCTCGGTCCAATAAACCGGAGTCCTACACTGCCGACCATATAAAGCTTCATACGGTGCCATACCGATGCTCGACTGATAGCTATTATTGTAGGCAAACTCCATAAACGACACATATATATCCCAACTACTCGAAAAATCCAAAGCACACGCCCTCAACATATCCTCCAGAATTTGAATGACCCGTTTTGACTGACCATCTGTCTGAGGATGGAATGCCGTACTGCAGTTTAACTTGGTACCCAAAGCTCTCTGCAACTCTTTCCAAAACTTCGAAGTGAACCTTGGGTCCCGATCTGATACTATGGATAACGGCACTCCATCCAACCGAACTATCTCATCCACATAGATACTGGCCAACCTATCCATCGGATAGTCTACTCTCACTGGCAAGAAGTGAGCTGACTTCGTAAGCCGATCCACTCTCACCCAAACTGAGTCATGCTTCTTCTGAGTTAAAGGCAAACCAGATACAAAGTCCATGGCTATATCATCCCACTTCCACTCGGGAATGGATAAAGGCGTAAGCAATCCCGAAGGAACTTGATGCTCGGCCTTTACCTGCTGACATGTCAAGCACTTGGACACAAAATCCACAATATCCCTCTTCATACCGGACCACCAATAAAATTGCTTCATGTCTCGATACATCTTTTTACTGCCAGGATGCATAGTGAAAACCGTACTATGCGCCTCATTCATGAGCTGTTTCCTCAACTCCTCGTCCTCAGGCACACACAAGCGATTTTTATACATCAACACTCCATCCAGAACTGAGAAATATGACTGCCTGCCCGATCTGACCTCTTGCACAATCCGCTGTAGCCTCTCATCATCCCTCTGAACATCCACAATCCTCTGTCTCAAGGTAGGCTTCACTCTCAACTGAGCAATCAAAGCCCTATCTGAATCCAACCTCCACCTAAACTGTCTCAGGAACAAAGCTGAAACCGACTTCCTACTCAAAGCATCAGCAACTACATTGGCCTTACCAGGATGGTAATCCACTATGGAGTCGTAGTCCTTAAACAACTCAAGCCAACGGTGCTGTCTCATGTTCAACTCCTTCTGCGTGAGGAAGTACTTCAAACTCTTATGGTCTGTAAATATCCTACACTTTTCCCCATACAGATAATGGCGCCAAATCTTCAGAGCAAAGATAACAGCTGCTAACTCCAAATCGTGTGTCGGATAGTTCCTCTCATGTGACTTCAACTGTCAAGAAGCATAAGCCACAACCCTACCTTCTTGCATCAAAACACAGCCGAGACCCACACCCGAAGTATCACTATACATGACAAACTCTTTACCCGAGATGGGTTGAGTAAGTACAGGAGCCTCGACTAGCAACTTCTTCAACCGCTCAAAACAAGCCTGACACTTATCCGACCACTCAAATCTGACTCCTTTCCTTAACAACCTCGTCATCGGAGCAGCAATCACTAAAAAACCCTTAACAAACCGACGGTAGTATCCTGCCAAACCAAGAAAGCTCCTCACTTCTTGAACGTTCCTAGGCGCTTTCCAATCAACTATCACCTCAATCTTAGCCGGATCAACTTGGATACCCTTGGCCGATACAATATGTCCCAAAAATGACACTTCCCGAAGCCAAAACTTGCTAAGCTTAGCAAACAACCGATGCTCTCTCAATACTTGCAAAACCAACCGGAGATGTTCTTCATGCTCACTCTCATTCTTGGAATACACCAAGATGTCATCTATAAACACCACTACAAACTGATCTAAGTATGGCCTAAATACTCTATTCATCAAATCCATGAATGCCGTTGGAGCATTGGTCAAACCGAACGGCATCACAAGGAACTCATAATGGCCATACCGAGTCCAGAATGTAGTCTTAACCACATCCATATCCTTAACTCGCAACTTATAGTAACCCAACTGGAGATCAATCTTCGAAAAGACACCCGTACCTCAAAGCTGATCGAACAAATCCTCAATCCTAGGCAAAGGATACTTGTTCTTCACTGTGACCTTATTGATCTGCCTATAGTCGATACACATCCTCAAAGAACCATCCTTCTTCTTAACAAACAAAACTGGAGCTCCCCATGGAGATATGCTGGGTCTCATAAACCCCTTATCCAATAGCTCTTGTAGCTGAGTTTTGAGTTCTTTCAACTCTACAGGAGCCATTCGATAAGGTGCTTTCGATATGGGAGTGGTACCTGGCATAATCTCTATGGACAACTCAACTTCTCTCCCAGGAGGCAAACCCGACAATTCACTCGGAAACACATCACTAAACTCTCGCACAACCGGGATGTCCTCAATCTTAACTTGATCCCTCTTGGAATCTAACACCACTGCTAG
The DNA here is from genome assembly GCA_947683425.1 of Excoecaria cochinchinensis. Classification (NCBI taxonomy): domain Eukaryota; kingdom Viridiplantae; phylum Streptophyta; class Magnoliopsida; order Malpighiales; family Euphorbiaceae; genus Excoecaria; species Excoecaria cochinchinensis. Next base: position 8,551,322 of record CANTUQ010000148.1, on the reverse strand, counting down.
AAAAGCCTCACAACCCTTCCTAATGAACCTCTTAGCTTGTATAGCTGAAATTACATTATTCAAAAAACTAGCACCAAACCTTTCACAATCACAGAAGACCGATCTCTATCCCGAAGCACCACCGTCTTGCTATGGCAATCAACTATAGCCCGGTGCTTACCCAACCGGTCCATACCTAGAATTAGATCAAACTCTCTGAAAGGCAACTCAATCAAATCCGCTGGAAACACAACTCCCTCAACCAACAAAGGACAATTCTTATAGACTCTACTCACATTGACACTATGCCCTAATGGACTAGTCACACATATCTCATAATCTAGCTAATCTACCACATGCAACTTATCAACAATCTTATCCGTGCACAAGTATGAGTGTGTGGAACCAGGGTCAATTAGAGCATACAATTCAGTGTCATTGAGAAGGAACTTACCAGCAATAACATCGAGCGCATCCTGCTCCTCTCTGGCTCTCACAGCATAGGCTCTAGCTGCGATGGGCAACTGACGCTCAACAGACTCTGATGAAGTTCCCTCTCTAGGTCGACCGCCTCGACCTCTACCTCGGCCTCTACCGCGAGTAGCCTATGTGGCATTAGAACCAACTCTACTGGCCTCCCTCCGATCACCTGAAACTTCATACGATCTCGGACAGTTGGCCAAAAAGTGCTCGGTGCTCACACAATGGAAACATCCACCAGTGAGCCACCTACACTCACCCCTGTGCGGCTTGCCACAGTGTGCGCACTCAGGTAACACTTCTGTCCTAGAACCCGAATCGCCTCTACCAAAGCCAGATACCCTGCCAGAACCCTGCCTTCTACCTCTAGTGGCCGGACCAGATGTTGACTCATCCTGCGGGTTCCTAGATCTCTTACCCGAGGATGATGAAGATGAACCACCACGAGAAGGATTCCTCCTCTGAGCCCTCTCTCTCAACACAGACTCTGATCTCTCGGCTCTAACAGCAGCTTCCACAATCTGATAATAATTCACCCCTAGAGTGCTCATCAAGGAAATCAACATAGCCCTAAAGGATTCATTCAATCCTGCCTCAAAATGACGGTATCTGAACTCATCAGTTATAATCCCCTCTAGAGCATACTTAGACAGCCGGTTAAACTCCTTCTCAAACTCTGAGACCGACATAGCTGTCTGCTTCAAACTTAGAAACTGTGCCCATCTAGCATCCTTATAAGTCTGAGTTATGTACTTCTTCGTGAACTCTCTCTCCAGGAAATCCCAAGTCATCGGATCGGGTAGCTGAGGATGTCTACAAACTAATTCCCACCATTCATAAGTGGACCCTTGCAGCAATGCCACTGCGCACTCTGCCTGCTGATCAGGAGGACACTGGACTTCTCTCAGTGCACGCTTCACCTTGTCTAACCATTTCTCAGCCAGCTCTGACTCATCTAAACCCGTACCATAGAAATCTTCAGCACCAGCCCTTCTCAAGCTCTCTATAGGGGCTCTAGGAGCAGTCACTCTCTCCAAGACCCTAGCCATGTCCTGCGACAGCATGATCATAGCTTCAAAAGGCATGGCAGCGGCCTCAGGCTGGACCCTAGCATGTTGAGCCGACACAGAGACAAAGGGATCAATAGCTTGGGGATTCACGCTTTCAGCTGATCCCTCAAGAGATCCACGAACCGAATCAGAAGACATCCTAAACAAATAAAAAAAAGACAGTCGCATCAGCCAATACAGTCCTGAACATATATACACATCTATGCACCTCAACACATTAACAACACCCAGAAATGCCTAAACGTAGGCTCTGATACCAAAAACTGTAACACCCCCTACCCATACGTAGGCATACCCATCCTCCAGGAGTGAGAAGCCGTATGAGCTGGGTGTGTCACCAAGCATATAAAGATATAAAGCATACATTCATACATAATAACCATACATCATTACGGGAAAATTAAAACCTTCCTAAGCATCAGAATAATCCATCGTTACAATAGCAAAATTCGTTACAAAAATGTTCTGATCAAAAGTCAGAATAAGATAATTACATAACCCAAAAGTATATAACTGCAAAAGCTTTACAAAATAATGGTATAAAGAGAGTTCCGATACAAAAGAATCAGTCATGCTATCAAAAATAAAGCCCTAACACTAATCCCTCTGTGTTGGCTTGACTGGCGACGACTCTCCCAAAAGAACACCATCCTCCGCACCTGCACGGATAAAACACCGTGCTAAGCGATAAATACTTAGTGGGAAACACACAACAAAAGAGTGGACGGCCATTCACAATGGTCGTCAATGCCATACACATACAATATGACAAATGCGGATAATGACATCATCTATATAATCATACTTGCATAATAAAGACATGTATTCAGAAGTTCACATCCACATGCATTTACACTTTAATTAATTTCTCATACTCATCGTTATACGCATCCGAATACCATATTCTTGTAATCATATCAAAGCGGAAAAAAACAAAAAGAGAACCTGCTGACTCACAATAGTGGATAACGAGTAAACGCATAGCGTACCTTACGGGCACGAATCGAACGCATAGAGTACCTTATGGGTACGAATCAAAAACTATTTTATTTTTGTCACATTCAAAACATTTTACAAAGGGGGACCTTAAACAAGATCCAAAACGCATAAGGGGTTCGTGAGGAACCAAACGGGGACCTGATCGGGGTCCAGACAGAACTGAAGGCTACAGCTAAGAGACTCTATTAGGCATGCCTAACTACCACTAGATTGACTCTCGTAGGTCATGTATAATACAAATCATATTTCAAAGTACAGCATACCATTCATCTGAAGAATCATGGTATTACTCATATAAAAGCATATAAAAGCATGACATGTATCATACAGTAGTATAAGTCCATTCAGAAGAGATACGAAATTCATTTTTAGTTAAAACTGGGCAATTTCAGAAAATAGGCCAAACAGAGGCTCACTGTCGCGATCGCAATACGAGTCGCATTCGCGACAGTGACCAATCGCACAAGGTTGGCCGGTCACAAGTTGTGATTGGCAATCACGACTCGTGACTGGTCTCTTGGTCGGTCACGAGTCGTGACTGTCCTCTTGGCTGGTCACGAGTCGTGATTGGCAATCCCGAGTCGTGATTGGCAATCCCAACTCGTGACTGGCCTCTTGGCTGGTCACGAGTTGTTACTGGCAATCACGACTCGTAACTGGTCTCTCCCTACACAGCCGATCAGATCTCCCTCCTTTCCGCTCGGCAGTCGACTGCTCTATCGCACGAGCAACTGAGCGTCCATAGCCGATCGGGGAGGAAAAACTAAGGTCACGAGTGCTGAGATCCACTCTCCCGATCGGAACTTCCCATCTTTTGATCGATAGCCGAGCGTGATGCACTCAAGGCATTTTCGATCGGAAGATGGTAGGCCGATCGAGACTTGGACTGACTGATTTTCTGCATTTTGCAACTATAGAAACTCTACAGAAATCCTTAGTTCCTAAACTTGCCCAGAACGTTGAAAGACATTTCTTCAAAAAACACATACCTCAGATCGCTACTTTCCTCGCCACCAGCAATGCACAGACACAACTTTTAACACCCTTAACACAATTAGATCACATTTGAACAAAAGCAAATTCTGATTGCAGCAACCCAGAAAGTCACAGTAAACCCAAAACACACTAATCCGTTCTTTTGGTTTGAAACTTAAATCAACTAAAACACATTACATTACTTCCAGCATGCATCACAACGATCATCAAATTACCACAAATCATTCAACCACAATATAAACACAAAAATGCAGAAATTCCCAAACCTGTAATCCTAGCTTCAATCACTTGGTTCCACTACTCCTAGCCTTCTCTTTGGCTTTCGGGTCACGCGGAGACTCAGCTAACAGCCGACACACCAAGAACGCACAAACAAAAACCCTAAATCAAAACCCAATCTAGAAATGCAAAGAAGAAAATGAACAGTGTGAAGAAGATGATGAAAATGTGGAAAACTTTACCTAGCGGAGGTTGAGGAGCGATCAAATTCCACAACAAATCACTTGAATCAAATACCAGGACACAAATGGGAAGGGAAAAGAGGAAGAAGGAGTAATGAAGAAGAGAAAACGGGGTGAGAGGCAGTAGGAGTGGCTGCCCTTCTTTCTCTTTCTTTTTACACCTATTTCCAAAAACCCTAGCCACGTGTCATCCTAAGATTGGTGGAACTTGACCACTCACACTCAACAAGCATACACTACTCACACACAATGCATTCCCAACTTAAAACACCCTACTAATGTGTGAGTAAAGCACACAACCCTAACTCCACTACTCACGCCCTACATTGGTACACTCATGCACACCTAAACTTAACCCAACTAATTAACACCCTAATAACATACATGCATCCACATGCCAATAAAACCATTTAAACATGCATTTTTACCAAAATACCCTTATGACATGCCCAAAACACACAATGCATACGCACACACACACACAAATAGGCTCATACTACTAGGAGGCAAATGGGGTGTGACAGCTTCTCTTCAATCATCCTCATTTCATCATCGAGGTAAGCACTTAAGCACTCAAACTTGCGCTCATATTCGGTAACTGGTTTATTTCTCTGCCTGAGCCTCCAAAATGCATCTTGCATCGAAGATTTATATTCAGACCCAATATATTTTCTTCTCAAACTGGTCCAAAAAGAACTCCCAAGTTAGTTGTTCAGTGGGAGTATGCTTGCGAACCGAATCCCACCATACGTATGCAGGACCCTGAAGTAAGGCAACTTTTCCTTCCAATCTTTCTCCTTGTGGGCTATGGGTGATTTCGAACAGTCGCTTTATCTTGAATAACCATTCCTCAGCCTGAACCGAGGTCAAAGGCCCATAAAAGTCTTCAGCACCAAGCCTCTTTAGCTGCTCTAATATTGGCTTTCTTTTGGGTGAAGCAGGAGGCTGCGCCTGCTGACCCTATTCAGCATGCCGTCGATGTTGTACATAGTCAGCCATCAAATTCAGAAGTCAGGCTGAGGCAGAGGAGGTGGTGCAGCCGTTGGAGTAGCTTGTGGCTGCGGCATCCCAACTTGCCCATCACTAACAGAAGCTACACTATCAAATTCACCATCATGACATCCCTCTTCAGAAGCCATCACTCACTTTAAAACAAAAATGAGCAAGCATACATTAATCTTATAACATATCTCTTTCACCATTTGGCATGTATATGCAATTAATCACAACCTATTAATCCCACTCCGATCTTAGAATTGCCTAAACCTTTGCTCTGATACCAATAAAATTGTAACACCTTTATACTGAACGTACACTATTGACTTAAAGCCTACTTTGAAAGCCATGACTGTAAAATACCGACTTAAATCCTTTAAATCAAAATACGGGAAAATTTTTTTTTCTTCTAATCAATTAAATATATCCATATCCATATCATTTTTCATGCGTTAAACTTAGTTTAAAATTCACTTCTGCCGATTGACCCATAACTTTACGAAGTTACTATTCATTTGGTCAAAGTTTCGGCAGTATAACAGCTTATAAACTTAACTATCCCAAACTTGCAATTCAAACAATCCACAGCCCACTCAAGGGCATAACACTATGGTAGAACCTTTAAAAATCACACACATATCTAAAATGCAGTACAGTTATCACAGTGTCTCAAAAACCCATAACATCTAAGAGTTCATATACATGCCATTACCAAAACATAAACTTTCCAACATACATTTACATATCACTAACTATACCATACAAAAATATATCCTTCTCCGCTTGCTCCCAAAAGCGAGGTATGCTTGCTCCACGTCCATAAGCGTACCTACACGCAGTCAATAAAAACTACATGCTGAGTATTAAATATGCCCAGTGGTGGTTACAAATTCAGGAATTTCCAATTGACAAAGTTTACACACACATACATGTAAAATAGATAAACTTATTCATTTTAAATTAATATATTATTTACTTATTTTAATTTATTTTTGCACAATATTATCCATTTTCACACACTAGCCCTTTATACTTACCATTTATTCAATTCACAACTATCATAAATCAACAAATACATTTTGATCCTTTAATTAACTATATCACAGTTAATTTACAATTAAGTCCTTATACTTTTACTAAATTACGGTTTTACCCTTAACTTTCTCATATTTTACAATTATGCCCCTATTTACACTTATTCTCTCATTAATTCAATTTTTCTTATACTTTATACTTGTATTATTCAATAGTACTTTTATAAAATTACAATTAGGTCCTTGTACTTTCTTTATATTATAAATATGCCATTTAATTATTCTTATCATTCACTTAAATTATCATTTGTCTTGCAAATTAAAAATTAGCCCTTATATTAACATTTACATATCAAATTACACTTTAGTCCCAGAACTTTACATTCTTTTACACAATTAAAATTTTAACTTCATTTTCCAATCAAATTTCACTTATTAACTTACTTTTATACACAATTACTGTTTTGCCCCTAAACTTTTATCAAATTATAATATTGCCCTCCTTTTTACTTTTATTGACATTTATGCCATTAATTAATTAAACATTCATATTTATTCACTTCCTAACTTCTAATTTACCTATTAGTCCCCCAATTAATGACTTTCTCGGTACATTACATTTTAGTCCTTAAACTTATTATCTTCTTTCAATTTAGACCTTTATTTACACTTTTTCACCATATATCACAATTAATCTCATTTTAATCATTTTCTTTAAATTTCCCCTAGTATCATCCAGTAGGAATCACTACACTGGATATGCGGGACTGGACTCTATAATCATAACTTACCGAAGTGGCCACTTGGGGGCTAGATTATGCTTCGATAGTGTTGGAGTGACCACTTGGGGGCCAGATTGCGCTCCGACGACAGTACACTTACACTATACATTACACTATGACACTTATAAGTAGACCGTCATTGGTCTATTATTTGCAAGTCGTCATGTCTCGCTACTGCGGCATACAGTGATGTCCCTATGGCTAGCGATCTATATCCTGAACTAGATTTACTACTAAATCACTAAGGGCAATACATAATCATCATTCAATACATTTTCCACTTATAATATAATATGAAATAAATCCACAATATTAATCAGTACAGTACAATTTCACTTTCAGTTCATTCTTTCTCCATCAGTTTCATTCCAAATCACTCAATATTTAGTATAAACTTCACTCATACCATAAGTTCACTTAAATGTACACATTCCATCAATTTCATTATAAATATAAAACAATATAACACATTAATATGTACAATTATACTCCATTTATTATAAGTAAATTCACGCTTACTTATTTTTATTCCTTATTCATTTTATACCATTATACTAAACAAATAATCAAGTTTCACACCTTTTTATTCAAGATTACCTTTCGGCCACGTTAACATTTTCAACCCAAAAATTATTTTCTCTCATTTATCATTTATTTTGCTAGATTACATGTTAATTTACTTAGATGTACCATTAAATAACATAACATCATAAAATATTCACATGGAACCCTAAGTGTACAATTCAACCAAAGTTTCTTTTACATTTTAACTTTATTTTTCTTTCTTCTAATCACTCAATTAGTTAGATCCCATGTCATATATCATAAATACACCACATATATGCATTAATTATCAAAGTATGACATAGTTTACCTTAAGAATACCATTCGGCCTAGGTTTTACATTCACATTAACTTCACTTTTCTTTCCTTTAACTATTCCATTTGCTAAATATCATGTTAAACATTATCTAAATATCATTTAGATGACATAATAACCAGTTATACTTGAATTAATCCTATGTATACAATTCGGCCTAAGTATGAACACTCCACCCAAGTTTTATCTTTTCAATCTAAGCATTAAAAACATCATTATTAACCTTCCCTAGCATGGCTATAAAATTAAATTCAATTATACATGCATATTTCATATACTTTATACTTAGACATAACCTAAAATCATACTTTAACAATGGAAATAAATGGATTTTGCAACCACAAACCTCAAATCCTTGCTTATCACTTCTCAAATGTCCTTTTTGATGCCTTAGCCTTAAGAGAAATCTTCTTCACCTTGAAAACATAACCATAGCCGAATACATCCACAAAATTTCCATCAATTTCATGCTTTCTTTTTACAATAAAACTTCATAAACATGTTCTACATATCATAAAATACCTATAGGAACCTTTAAACCCAAATAAAATTACCTAAATCACTTACCTCAAAATTACACCCTAACTTTAAAGTCTTGAAAAATCCTACTTCTAATACTCCAAATGGACTCCAATCACCATCATCACATTGTAGAGGAGCTGAACTTTGTTTAGGGGGCTTAAATATGTGGAAAATTAGAAGAGAAATAAAGAAAATGGAGGAGAAAATCAAAGTGACCAATTCGGCCAAGAAGGAGAAGAAATGAGGCAATTTCTCTAGGGATTTATCTAGAGAAATCTGGTCTTGAGTTATTTATATGGGCTAAATTTGAACCGAACCTGTCCAACCAAAGTGGTCCAACCGGTTTGGGTAAATTTTTTATTTTTAAGCCATTTTTCACTTTTCAATGGTAACAATTAGTTCCTCCACTTATTTTCACTCCTAACTAATTCCATAATTCTTAAAATATGGAAAATAGCCTCCCTGCAAAATTTTAGCTCAATCGGAGTCCGTTTGGGGTCCGATTCACTTAAACTGGTCCGATTCGACACTTTTCCGTTCTGCCATAATTACTAATCTTTCATTGTCAAAAATTCCTAAAAATTATTTAAAACCATTTTGTATCCCACAAAATATTCTTTAGACCTCAATTAATATTTTTAAAAATTAAGTAAAAGTTTAGTCAAATATTGGTTACTATTAAACCGAATTAAAGGCCGACTTCTGTTTGACTTTCAGAGGCCTATATGACGTCAGTTTTTGCACCAAGTTTTACCACTAGACTCCCGACAGTTCATAGATTCTAATAGACCAATAAAATATTTTTAGCAGACAGCTGTCATTCTCAACTTTATAGCTTCCCAGGAGGTCACCCATCCCAGGATTGCTATGCCTCAAGCACGTTCAAGATTTTAACTCCTCTGTAGTTTGAAGTACTAGAATTGTTATTTTCACACAAAAATTACGCTACAGACTCTACAAAATTCACGAATCATTACTATCCAGGTTCCAGGCCATTACAGGTGTCGTCTAGAACAGCCTCCAGAAAACCAAAATCTATCCAAACCAAAATGAGAACTAAATGCAAGATTTATATCATAAATCACCACAAACTCATTTATTTTCAAAGTAAAAGCAATTTAGACAATAAAAGAAGAAAAATACAAAATAACAAATTCTAGAGAGAGAAATAAGCAAAATGGAGAAAATAATGAACAATATTTTTTATTTAATTTATTTAAGCCATTTTTGCATGATTTTGTTAGGTTTTCATGTACTAATGACCAAAATAAATACAAATGACAAGAAATAATAAATTGAAAGACATAAACCAAGTGAATCAAAGAAAACATAGTCTAAACTAAAATGAATTTTTGCAAACAAAAACTGATCTTTTTACTGTCTTTGAGATGCAAGCTTTTTTATGTTACCTTCAAATGTATAGGATTAAGATCAAGAAAATGCAAGCACTTGAAACTCTCTTTGGATTTGCTTTTGGCTTCCTCTCTCTTCCTTGGTCTCTCTCTCAGTTGCTCTCTTTTTCTTTTCTCTCTTTTTTATTTTTTTTGGTTTATGCTCTCTTGGCTGCTGCCTCCCCCTTTTTTCTTCCTTTTTTTAGGTCTGATCTCCCTTTTCTTTTTATATCCCAATTCAAGGAAACCCCCCTTAATTTCCTAGCTTTTCTTCTTGACAAAATCAGATTTTCAGGTCAAAATACCTTTTTTGAATTCAAAACCCGAAAATCCCCTTGAAATCCACCTTTATATTGATTTTTAAAGATTTTAGCTGCTAAAATCATGAGAATTGGCTGTTATATCATAAGGGATGGGCATCCCTTATGTGAGGGATGGCCGTCCCAGCGGGATGGAAAAATCCACAGAAATTGCAGATTCTCCAGTCAGAAATATATCCCTATTTTTGTACTTGATAACGACATATTCAGGCCAAGGTGTCTCTTAACAAAATTTCCCCTATGTCTTAGCTTTCCAAAAAATAAGAATCAACTCATTTGGATTTGTAGAATAGGATTTATAGCCAAAATACTACAGACTATTCTCGGGTATCCTTCAGGGGCAGAATTGATGTCCTATCTTTGAAAACTTGCTGGGAATAATCTAAAGAGAATTATGTCATACTTCCTTCATGATATTTTTTTTCAATATGATTCTATTTTCCAAAAAAAAAATTGGATTCACCCTAAAAGGAGTTCTATAGAGTGAATTATGCCCAAATTAGTACGGAAAGGTCCGAAATAAGGAACAAATTTAGGTCACTAATGTTCAAGCCCAACTTTGGGTACCTTATGAATGTAATTAGGTTTTATTCCCTCATCAAAGTTGTATATCTAGGTCTTAAGTTTCACTGAATTTGGAACCACCCAATTTGAAGGTCTACAAGCCAAGATATGGCTAAAACAACCAGAATTGTGCAGAATACCTAAATCCATCACCCTTTCTTTTTGCATTAAAACCCTATTGAAACACTTAGTCCAAAGAGAGCTATAGTGCTTTTTGTTCTCTGTCTATTTTTGAGCAAACATTATCTTCATTAGGTAACTCTGACCAAAGTTGGCTCAAGACCCAGTGTCTACACTAGGGCCTTTACATACAATAACTGAGTAATTTAACTTTAATTAAAAACACAAACATCAATTACATATCCTTTTTAATATTTTTACCAATTCAATTCAATTCAATTCAATTCAATTCATCATGCACACACACATGTATTAAGGGTATCACATACCTCTTAAAATGGGAAATTTCTTCATCTAGCTTCATTCTTTCTCCTTTTCTTTGCTCTTATCGATTTTTCCTACTAAAACACAACATAAACACATCTTAATCTCAATTTTAATCCCATAATTTCTAGATCTCTTAATTTAGTGCATGAAAGAGATGAAGATTGAGTTAAAATCTCACTACAATTACCTTAATATGCTTTGATTTGCACTTGATTTTCTCATCTCTCTTAAATCCCCTAAACATGACATATGTGTGTGTGTTTATGAAGAAAAAATGGTGATAATTTTATGTGTTTTTGGTTCCTATTTTGGCTGGCCAACCTTTATGTAAATGCATGAGTTTTCATGCATTTTCTAGAGAAAACACATGCCACCATTTGATTGGTCCAACTTTTTAAACTTTAGCAAATTATGTTTTGCTCCCTAAACTTCTCTAATTTCTCATTTACATGAAATGTACCTCTATTTACATATTAAATCATGTCTTACATTTACTTATGCATGTGTATTACTATTCGAATAAATTATTGAATTGCTCTTATCTTTTAAATTAATGCCATTCATATCCTTTTTTATGCTTTAACCACTTAACCTTTTTATGTTTATTTTCTACTTCACCCTAAACATGTTATGATATTGCCAGGGTATATTTTCGGGCTTTACACACCAAAAGTTGAAAATCTCCCTTTGCCCAAGAAACTAGGGTATAGGGTGACCAACAATAGGGCTAAGTATGAAGCATGCATTTATCGGTTGGAAGCACTGATAGCCTTAAGGGTAATGATTGTCGAGGCATTTGGGAAGTCCTCTCTGGTAGTCCACTAAGCAAAGGGGGAATGATCTATTGGGGAGAAGCGACTAGCCGTATTTAGAGTATCTGAAAAACCTAAGTGGTTAGTTTGAGATATGCACTTTTAAACATACGTCTGAGACGAGAATTAGTTGGCAAATGCTTTAGCAAACCCTAGTATGTAACACCCAAAATCTTGAGTTAGTTAATTGTAACTTTTAGATTAAGATTAATACTAATAAAGAAATTTTTTAAGAAAGACATGTTGGCATTATTTTTAGGTTTTTTAATTAATAATTATAACTAAATAAATTATATAATCAACAAGTAACTAAATTAAAATACATAAAATGTATAGATAAACTAAAATAAATAAAAAAGGATAAATCAGATTCTTCTTTATGATCTTAGAAATTTTTAGAAAAGAAGCGAAAATGCATGAAATAAAGAAAAAGGGAAAGAACGCATGAGGAAAAAGAGGGAGGAAAGGGGGAAAAAGGAAAAATAGAAACTGAGAGAGGAAGACAAGGAGAAGAGGTAGGGAGAGGATCTTACTATCACTAGTGACAGTCCGGCTTACCCCGCTACAACGGCCAGCCATGCCATCATTCGTCGATCACCCCCGCCACCTCTGCTTCATTTCGCATAATTTCTCTCTCCTCGATACCGAAGATCTTTCTCCATTTTTTTACCATCTCTGGCATCAAGTGGCAACACGAACGGTACCATTGGACTCCTGGAGACTAGGCAATTCTTTCGATGTCATCATGTCCTCCTCACTTTCTAGCAAATGGGAGATCTGAAATTGGAAGCCGAGACCCTCCAATGTTGATTTTGAATAAATAACATGTCATTCTAGCACATGACCACCGACGGAAGGTTCCTGATGCCTTGAGTTTCATTTTAGAAGTGGCGATGTCTCTCCAAAAATCGGTGACCGACGAAGGAGACGGGCCAAATTGAGCTAAAATTATAGAATCCAACTCCAACTGGTATGTGCACTACCAAATTTACCTTTACCTATGATTGTTAATAAATTAAATTAGTTGGAAAAGTTTCATGCTCTACGTGTTGTTGTGTAAGTGGCATAACAACTAAGTTTAGTTAATTATTGGAATTTAATTGTTAGTAAGGTATGTTAAATTTATGTTTAGGTATGTAGAAATTATTAAGTGTAGTTGCTGTGTAAGTTGAGAAATCTATATGTGTAGGTATGTGAATTTATATGTATTTAAAATTAGGGATAATTGAAATTAGTTTTAGGGAAGTGAAATTAAAGATGAGTTAAGATGTATGGAATGTTAAAATTGAAAAAATGATGAATAACTAGTTAGATTGCCTTAGGACTCTTAATATGTAAGTGTGAAATATAAGCTTAATGTATGTTATTTTAATCAAATAAGGTTAGATTAATGAAATTAGGAAATGAATATATGAAGCAAATAAGTTTAAGTGTAAGAAATAATTGGTATAAAAATGGAAGGTAGTGACCGAATGGTATGCATGGAATCAAGAAAATAAATTGTAATTTGCTTGATTATGCTATAAATAGAGAATATTTGATGAAAACGTTATAAAATGGAATTTTAAGGATAGTGAGTGTACTTTGGCTGAGTGGATGTAGGTATATGATGTAAGATTTTACTTGATTTAATCTCATGATAATATGTGTAGAGATTAATAAAAAAATTTGAGTTAATTATGTGAATTTTGTATATGTACAATACATGTATTGATGTGGAATAAGGCAAGAAAAGAGTATGACAAGTTATGTATTGAATAATACTAAGAAAGAATGTTAAGTGAATGACATATGATTTATATGTATGTGGCATGCAAATGTGAAAATTAATTAGTAGATACAATTTCTCTTATTTTTCATTAATTTAGATAAATTTATAAGTGTATATATGTGTATGATAATGAAATTAAATTGGTTTAAATTAAAATTAAGTATAGGAATATGAAATTAAGGCAAAAATAAAGTATAAGTTACAAGAAAATTTATGGAAATGTATTTAGACAATGAAATAACCATAAGACCATATTATCTACCATAGGGATATAAATTGATTATACGGAATTTTAATGAATTAACATTAAGAAAATGATACTAGAGTTCAAATAAGATAATTATGAACTAAAAATTAATAAAATTTAGGGAATCTAATTTAACATGTTATATTTTGGACAAAAATAATGCAGGTATAGGTATAATTTATGTATGTATGATTTGAATGAATTAATAGCATAATTAAGTAAGAAATAACTTAAAAATGTGATGGAAACAGTTGAATGGTAGAAAATGAAATTTTGGTGTTGGAAATGCTAATTGCCGAATGATGTGAGATAAGAAAATTTAATGCTATACATGCAGAATGAACTAATTTTGATGATAAATAAGGATAAATGAATAAAGAAATAAGAAAGAACTTAAAGGTATTTTTATAATATGGCTGAATGGATGCATGTGTATGGAAACTAAATTATATGATGAATATTGCTAAGTAAGTATGGTATATGAATAATATATGATATATATGTGTGTATTATGTAATATGGAAGTAAGAAATGGAAATTTGGTATGTTGGTATGAAATAAGGTTAATATAAGGCATAACTTGTGATAATATAAGTAAAAAAAATAAATGATAATTAGTTTGCCCTCGGTATTCTGGTAGTTAAATAACTAGTTGGGGATATAATTGGCTAGCCATAAGGACACCATGGTATACCGCAGTAGCGAGTCTTGGCGGCTCACATTTGTAGGCCAGTGGCGGTCTACTATATATGGCTTCATGCAATCATGGCTTCATATGACTCATGGCTGTAATGGCCCTAAGCTTAGAAGTATTAGAGAATGTCTACAGTGTATTTAGAATGATCACAACGCAGAGTAGTGTATTGAGTGATGTTAATAAAAGTGAAGTTAACAGTTAAGTGTGTTTGTGGTAATGCAATCCCGGGATGGAGGGACCCCGGGGTAGCTATACAGCGGATCTGTCTGTCAATTTTTAGAAAATTTTTTATTTGATAAAATTGATATGTGGGCCATCAGGAGTCTAGTGCTGAAATTTGGAGTGAAAATGGAGCCAAATAAGCCTCCGAAAGTCATTCTAAAGTTGCCCACTGGTTCGGTTCAATTGAACTAGAGTTTGACCAAGGTTTGACCAAAATTTTAGAAAATGATTTTGAGCTCTAAAGGGTGTATAGTGGGAAGTGTAAAGGCATAAAATAATTTTCTGTAATTTTTCACAGCATTAGAATTGGATTTTATGGCAGAACAAAAAGTGGTTAAACCGGACCAGTTTAAGTGAACCGAGCCCCAAATGAACTCCGATTGAGCTAAAAATTTCCAGAGAGGCTATATTTGATATTATAAGAACAATGGAATTGATTGGGAGTGAAAATAAGTTGAAAAATATATAGATGCCTTGAAACAGTGGAAAATTGCCGAAAAACAAAAATTTTAGTTCAAACCAGTTGGACTGCTTCGGTTCAATTTCAGCCTATATAAGGAAGTGAAGAGGCTAGAATTATCCAGTTTTCTCCACTTCCCACCGCCTCTATTCTTCTTCGCTTTGGCCGAATGGTTGTTCATGGTTTCTACTCCATTTTTCTTTTATTTTCTTCTCCTTTCTCCTTAAATCTTAGCCTCCCAAGCAAAGTTTAACTCCTCTACAACATGATGATGCTAATTTGAGTCCATTTGGTGGGCTAGAAGTTGGAAAAAGCTAGAGATAAAGGTTATGTCTCAAAAATGAGGTAAGTGATTTAGGGTTCTATAATTTGATTTAAAGGTTCCTAAGGTGGTTTTCAAGTGTGTAGAGTGATTTATGAAGTTATTTTGTAAAAAGGAAGTACGGATTTGATGTTATGGTGATGTTTAAATTCGGCCACCTTAGGTTTTCAAAGGGAAGGAAGTTGTTTCAAGGGTTAAAGGCTATAGAAAGGAAGCCTAAGGAGTGGAGATCAAGGAAATAAGATGAGTGGATACAATATCTGTAACACCCCAACACCCCTTGGGAGGATATTGGGTTGCTACACACGCCAAACACACACATACTCGTACATATGCATGCACAAAGGCGGAAGCGATAACAATAAATAAATATAAGAACATTCTTTTGGGCCAAACACATATATTATTTAAAATATATATTGTACATATCATAGAAGTTTTATGTATTTTTACATGTTCATTTTCGGTACATATACAAAAGAGTTAACATTTACATGTCGATATAACACTACCTATATACATAATGATGTTACTCAAGATATAAAAACTCTATCTAGAATAAAAGCTCTTAAGCTAGTTCTTAGTGGCCATGACCTGCAGATGTGCACCCTTTGATCCAATCCTGAAAACCTACACGGGAAAAACACCCGCGCTAAGCGATAACACTTAGTGGGGATAAACAGACATAATAGACTTCGGAATGAAGTCACAGATATAATATAGGCATATTGATAGTCAAGTTATATACAATGAAGCATGTACACAATCTTGTAAGCAAATACCATCATGCTTTAACTCATACATAGTAACATGTTATACTATATTATATTCATATACATTTACATGTTTCTACTTCACCTCTTGTACACTACAAAATATACATTAGCCTGAACTCTCAACAATTGTGGATACGGGTACTTTACTTTAAATACTGATAAACAGTATTAAACTCTAGAGACTTAACTCAAAATGAATACTCTGGGTATTTGTCGTTAGACCAATTAAGGTCACTGTGGCAGCCGCACTCTAACCCTTTATAAGCATGCTTATCTATCCACTACTTTGACCATTCAGGCTCAACTCATACATTTGAAACATATCACTATCCATAATCACTTATTCAAGTATACATGTTATCAATTCATTGCATAAACATATAAATCATGCAAAGAAAGAAAAAAGAAAACATATTTCAAAAATAGAACAGGGTGAGAAGGGGTTCACTGTCGCGATCACGACAAGAAGTCGCACTCGCGACAGAAGCCAGATTGCACAAAAACTCTATATACTATACCAAATGCATTACACTAACTCAAGCATTATATAACAATCCATATCACATGTCATGTCATGTTTAATGCTAACTCTTATACTATGGCATTATTTACCCAAATAACTAATCTTATAATCATTTGATAAACCTAAACATGCGTGGTATAAACCACGGAAACATTTCGGGGTAATACGGGTTCAATTCGGGGAGAAAAACACATAAAAATATACAAATTAGTTGAGGGGAAAGGTGGGGAATTGATTCATGCCAACCATGGGCTCTAATTCAAGAAGAAAATCACTCTTATGATTGGTTCTGTCGTGCTCGCGACCATTGTCGCGTTCGCGACAGTCGCTCTCCTCTGTAATACTGCTTTTCACATTAAATTTGTATCGCCTAAACCAATGACTAAACTTCATTTTTATACAAAGTGTCCTTCTTAACAATTGTTCCCTAGGAAGTTATATTTCAAATGGGACAAATTTCAGGTCATTTGAACATCTATAACTTCGGTTATGGGCTAAACAACCTATACTATTCCAGTAACCAAACAGGGACACTACGGTTTTGCCAAAGTTTCAGGGTCTTAGAGCAGGAATTTGCTCAAGGTCATTTCTGGGTCTTTTGTAGACCTAGAAGTAAAGGTTTTAATGGCTCAAGAATAATTCCATTTAGAGATCTAAAACTCTACTTATGGAAAAAACATTACACAGAGGTCAGAAGAAAAAAATGAGCAGAATTTGCCAAAACCAAACTTTATCATCTCAACTATATGGTAACCCGTCTAACAACATCAACACACACTTAAATGATCAAGTTACATACTTATAAACATATGTACACATATCATAAGCACCGCAAACAATCAAAATGAATGTTTAACAAATATACTCTAAAAGACCAGTTGAGCTAATTAAAGCTCATCAAGCATCTGTCTATTCAAACATGTCTCTATTCAAACATATTTCATGTAAACACATGCAAGAATAATAAAACCACACTCGATCCTAACCTCTAGGAAGTTCAATCTCTGCTCTTTATTCTGTTCTGATCTTCTCCTTCCCTTTATCCAACTTCTTGTCCACAGCTTTCATGCACAAATCAACCAATAAATAACTTAACCCAAATTCTTAGCTTTAAATCAAAAACGGAAATATAAAAAGAAAAAGGAGGTCAGATCGGAGAACAAATCCAACTTACCTTTAACACACTCTCTTCAAACCCATTCAAGTGAACCACTTGAGGAGAAAACCAAAAGAGAAGAAAAGAAGTAAAAGCAAGAAGGAATGGCAAAGCAAGGGGCACGGTAGAAAACCAAAGAGAGAGCAAAATAATAAAAGAAGAGAAAAGGCCAAAAGCAGAAAATTGAAATGAGAGTAGGAAAGTGGCCGGTCAAACCAAATCCAAAGCCAACAAATCCTCACATTAATGCCACCCACTTCCACTTAATGCCAACCACTCTCACTTAATGCCACTTACCTCAATTAATCCATCTCAATCCAAAAAGTCCCATGCCAAGTGTCACTCTCCCTTGTAGCCATGTGTCAATTCCCTACGACGCCAGTTGTCAAACTCCTACGCCGCCACGTGTCCGATACACATCAAATAATCCAACTTTAATAGGCTTCCCGTGAAGCATTATATCGTGCCCGCGACACTGTCGCGCTCGCGATAGAACCCACACCAAGCCACTCATTTATCTTCTCAAAATAATTTTCTTTTAGCAAAACTTATAACCTTAATCAACTCGGAAACTCCTTCAAATACACTCTCTTATACATACAAACTCTTAAATTCCCGAACAAAAATTCTAAAATTCTTCTAAGGCTGAATCGGGTTGTTACAATATCCTTTTTTTTCTATTGATTATGTATGTGTTTTAGATTATGTCTATGTGTGAACATGAGATTTAGGCATGTTTAATTGAATCTAACTTGATAATCATGTTTAGTGGACTTAAATAATGGTATAAACATGCATAGAATAAATTAAAACATTATGGTATAAAAACCCAAAAGTAGGCAGAATGAACACTTAAAGAATTCATAATGTATATATGAGTTCTATGGCATATAAATGTTGGTTACAATGTGTACAACATGTGTAAGGTATGATGGAATGGTTAAAACATTGAAAAGCAATCTTAATGAATTTATGTAAGCTTGGCCGAATGGATGATTAAAGGAAATGATAAGTTATGTTGTGAAATAAGAATATAATTGGTAATTATGATGAGTATAATATGAAAATAGTATGATTGAATGATTAAATGAAATTAAAGTGAACATAATGAGAAGTCAGTGTGTTGGTTGAATTGAACTTATATGATTTCTAAGGTGTAATTTGATGGTTAATGGTATATAATGGCATAAAATGATTAATTGATGATAACTTAGTGTGTATGCAAATTTATAAGTGAAAGTGATATCATGGCCGAATGATGTTTGTCTACATATTATGTAATCTAAGTGAAATTAATGAAATATGTTATGTTAATTGAGTATTATGAGGTAGCTAGTGTTAAAATGATTAAATAAGAGAAATGAAAGTGAATTATAAGTGATATGAAAATTTTAAGGTGAAGTGTATTTGATGACAAAATGGTATGTGTTGATATATTACATGATATAAGTGAAAATCTAATATTATTTGCCCTTAGTAATAGTCTGGTAGAAAAATTTAGTCCAGGATATAATTGGCTAGTCATAGGGATTCCACACCGCGGTACGAGTCATGGCGACTTGCTATTGATAGGCCAATGACGGTCTATCTCAGTGCAATATTTAATGCTTACAGTGATCAGTGTAGTGCAGTACAGTGATGAATGGTCCCATCGAGGTGTAATTTCTAAGGTGTAATTTGATGTTTAATCGTATATAATGGCATAAAATGATTAACTGATGATAACTTAGTGTGCATACAAATTTATAAGTGAAAGTGATATTATGGCCGAATAATGTTTGTCTACATATTATGTAATCTAAGTGAAATTGGTGAAATATGTTATGTTAAGTGAGTATTATGAGGTAGCTAGTGTTAAAATGCTTAAATAAGAGAAATGAAAGTGAATTATAAGTGATATGAAAATTTTAAGGTGGAGTGTATTTGATGACCAAATGGTATGTGTTGATATATTAAGTGATATAAGTGAAAACCTAATATTATTTGCCCTTAGTAATAGTCTGGTAGAAAAATTTAGTCCAAGACATAATTGGCTAGCCATAGGGATTTCACACCGCGGTACGACTCATGGTGACTCGCTATTGTTAGGCTAATGACGGTCTATCTCAGTGCAGTGTTCAATGTTTACAGTGATTAATGTAGTGCAGTGCAGTGATGAATGGTCCCATTGGGGTCATTCTATAGTATAGTGGATCTGTGGCGTCCACGTCCTGCATATCCGGTCAGTAGATTTTTTACCGGGTATATACTAAGGGCATAATGGTAAATGTGTGATAAAATTGATTAAAATAATGATAAATAAGAAAATAAGTGAAAATGGGACTAAAATGGAATAAATGAAAAGTTTAGGGGTAAAATGGTAAATTGACATAAAGTTAGGTAAAAAGTGTAATGATAAGGGTAATTTGGTAATTTGGATAAAATATGAGGGTAAAATGGCAATTTAGTGTAAAAGTGGTAAATTAAGGGCCTAAATGTAATTTGGAGAAATTATAAGGTCAAAAGTAGAATTTAAGTGTAGAAAGGGTAAATTGGTAATTAAAAATAATTAAAAGGGATAAAAATGAAAATTAAGAATAAGTGAGGTTAACAGTGTAAAATTAAGCATACGTAATGGCATTAGGGTAATTAAGTATAAAATGAGGATATAAATGGAATTAGTGTAAAAGAAGGGACATGGTTGGTATCAAGGTAAAAGTGGGGACATAGATGTAATTAAGGGAAAAGTCAAGGATAAAATTGGAAACTAAGGAAAAAAATTAAGGGCAAAAATGTAATTAGTGAATAAATAAATTTAATTGAAGTATTAAAATGTAATTAGTGAATAACATAATTTAAGTAGTGAATATGTAATTAAATTGTTAAATTTATTGGTTAAATATGATTAATGATTTAATAGACTATATTAATAATAAATTATAATTATAATTAAGATTAATTAGTGGCATAATTGAATTATAGTGAATTGAAGTGGTGATATTGAAATTGAAGGATAAAACAAGGACTACAGTGTAATTTAGCTTAGAATGTTATGGTAAGGGCTAAAAGGGAAATTATATGCTAAGTAATAAATTGAGGTAATAATGAGATTAATTAGGAGCACTTTTGCAAATATGAGACAATTAAGGATAAAATTGTAAATTAATATAAAGTTTAGGGACCAAATTGTAAGATTACAATATTGAGGCTAATTAGAGGACTAAAGTGCAATTAATCGATCATATAAATAATAAATGTGTTATTGATAATTAATGAATGAATAATTTAAAAAGCATAGAATATTATTGCACGAATAATTATTTAATGAATAATAGTTATAACTGATTTATACATATATAGTGATTGTGAATGTCTGTGTATCTTAATAATGTTAAGATAATGAAGTAATTGAAAATAAGTGGAAAGAAATGAATTTAAATGTAAAGTGAGAAAGAAATGGACTATTGAGAAAAATTGTGAAAACATTGATTTGGTTACATGATGGCTAATTAGAGAGTGATAATATAAATTAATAAACTTAATAATGAGGATACTAATAATAATATTAATAAAGTGAAATGGAAAGGTAAATTTGTAATTGTGATAATTATAGAGGAATAAATTGTGATTTAGTTATGGTATGATTATTAAGGGGCCACAGTGAATTAAATTATAGTATAAGATTATTAAATAAAAATTATAAAGGATTGATGAAATTGATGATGTATTTTATTAAGTAAAAGATATAAAAAGAGTTTAATTAAGAATAATGGGAAATAATATGTGACGGGTAAAAATGATGGATTGTAGTGTGAGTAATAAGAAAGTGATAATATAAAAAGAAATTAATAAATCTATTGTAATTGTATAAGTGAGTAAAATTGAAAAGGAATTTACGTAATAATATTATAAAACAAAATGAATTAAGATAATTGTTAAGATTAATGTCTAATTTGTAATATTAAATCATTAGCATGGGATTGCTAGAATAAATAATAGGAGTAATGGCAATGTTAGTAATAATAGAAACAACATTGATTAAGGAATAGACAAGAAAATAGTGATCAAATAATAAGTATCTAAGTAAGCTAGAAATTGAATTGTAGTGTTATCTATTTAAGAATAAAAGGACTCGTAATTGGGTAATGTTAAATAACCTAATGAAAGATTTGATATAGTGAAACATATTAATGCAAAGAGTTAGTGTAATGCAAGAGAACAAAGGAAATGGTTAGGAACATAAAGTCGTAATAGTAAACCAGCGTCACTAATATCGAAATAATGACTATTTAATAAGTGATTGAATAAACAATTGAGTGTAACACCCCCTACCCATACGTAGGGGAACCCATCCGCAATGGAGTGAGAACCCGTATGAGCAGCGGTGTCACCAAGCAAAACGGTACAATAACATTCATCCACGAATGATAAACATACATAAATACAACGGAAATTAAAAACTTGAAAATCAAACTGATCATATCATTCATAGATGCAATAATAATATTCATTACAACTGTTTTAATATTTACCAAAATAATTACATCTTTCAGAATTACAAAGCGGAAGCTGAACAAAAGACTAAATACAATGAGAGATCACTATTACAAAAGAATCATAATACAAAAAGAAGCTAAGTCCTAACATCAATCCCACTGTGTTGGCTTGACTTGCGGCGACTCTTCTAAAAGCTATACACCTTTCGCACCTGCACAGGTGTTTCGCACCTGCACGGATGAAACACCCGTGCTAAGCGATAACGCTTAGTTGGGAAATAAACAATAACAATATGGAGGACCATTCACAATGGTCGTCAACGGAAAACACATTCATAATGGCATAAGCTAAAGATCATATAAGATATAATTATAATTGAGTCACATTTATAAGCATTCAAAAGCTCATAGTCACATTCATATGCTAACCGATTCATATGCTCATAAATAGAGTCATTCAAATTCACATACTTATAATCATAGTCATTCGGATTCACATTCTCATAAGCATAACAAAACAAAACGCAACACCTGCTGACTCACAGTAGTGGATAACGAGTGAACGCATGGCGGTACCTTAAGGGTACAAATCGGAAAACCACATCTCATTTTTTCTCATTTCAAAACATTTTACGGAGGGGATCTTAAACAAGATCTAAATACATTGAGGTTCGCGAGGAACCAAACAGGGACCTGATCAGGGTCCAGAACAGAACTGAGGGCTGCAGTTACTGAACTCTATTAGGCATGCCTAACTATTCACTTATTTGACTCTAGCAGGTCATGCATAATTCATCAAATCACATTTATATAATTCATAAAATTATCCATGCATAATACATCCAAATATATTCATATACTTCATAAAATAGTCCAACCATAAACCTAAAAGCATCACAAGTTCGGAAATTAAACATTGGAAATCACAAAAGAAAACTCAATTTGAAACCAGGGGTGTCGGGCTCGCGACAGAGGCAACACTTGCACCAGGTCGTGATCGCGGCAGTCTTGATGGTCGTCGCGCTCGCGACAGTGAGCAGTCAACAAAGGCTGTTGAGCTCGTGACAGGGGACTGCCCAAATCTGCTCGGCAGCCGAGCGCTCTGTCGTGCTCACGATAAAGAGCTCTCGCTGCGGCCGCCCGGCAGTCGAAATCCGCTCGACCACGCACAAGGGCTAAATTCACCGAGCTCTTTCGCGACCTCACGACAGTGTTGCGCTCGTGACAGAGTTGTGATTTCCAGCTCTTATGCGGAAATCTGCAGAAAATCATACTTCCAAAACACCCAAACCTCCAATCTGAAACAAAAATCAACCCAAACTTCATCTTACCTCAAATCAACCTTCCCATCATCATAAACAACATAAAACACAACTCTTGCAACAATTAACATAATCAAAATCATGAATTAACATAATCAAACTTCTTAAAAACAACAAACCCAGAAAATTTCAACAAAGTTCATCAAACTTAAAATTGCTTCAATAACTCATCATTCATGCATTATAACTTAAATCAAACCAAAACCCATAACATTTCCACTAACATAAACCTCATCAAATCTCAAATTTCTAAAAATTCATTCAACATACCAAATCACAAAAATGCACAAATTCAAATAAATTCCCAAACTTGAATTTCCTATGCTCCTAGTGGCAAGCTCCGCTCCCACTCGCCTTCTATTTCCTCAAGGGATCATGAGTAGGCGCTTTTAAACCTGGAAAACCCAAGAACCATACAACACACAAAAATCCTAAGTTAAGAACACATCAAATCAAATCAAAAGAGAAGATGAAGAAGAAGAGGAAACCCACTAAAAACTTACCAATCAAAGCTTAGGAGATGATCAAATTCCACCAAAACCACTTGGATCCAAGCTTAGGGCACACTAAAAGAGGAAAAGAGGAAGAAGAGATAAAGAGAAGAGGAGGAAAACGGGAAAGAGGCAGCAAATGGCTGTCCCCATTTTCTCTCTCCTTCTATTTATACCTACCTCCTAAAACCCTAGCCACATGTCACCCTAGGATTGGTGGATCTTTATCACTCACACCCTACACTCATGCAAGACAACACACACAAGATCAACCCTCACTAATGCACACACTACTCCCTTATGAGCATGCACACACTAACAAGACCCATATACACACATCCTAATATCATACATGCACCCACACTCTATAAAAGCCCATAAAACATGCATATTACCCAAAATACCCTTAACACATGCCAAAGCACTCACACATGCACACATACACATGGCTCAAACTACTAGGGGGAAAATAGGGTGTGACAAGTCTCCCCTACTAACAAGAGTTGCATCCTCGAAATTCTCACCTGAACTGAACAACTGTGGATACTGAACCCTCATCGTCACCTCTGGTTCCCAAGTCGCTTCCTCAATTCCATGATGCTGCTAAAGGACCTTGAGAGGAACTTGCTTACTTCTCAACTGCCTCACTTCCCAAGCTATAATGGCTTTCGGTTCCTCATCATATGAATAATCCAGCTGAATCCGAATGTCTTGAACCAATAACAAATGCGACGGATCCGATTTATACCGACGAAGCATGGAGACATGGAAACATCATGCGTCTTAGCCAACTCCATCGGTAAAGCCAACCTATAGGCTACTGGACCAACTCTCTCCAAAACCTCGAAAGGCCCAATGTACCGAGGACTAAGTTTACCTTTCTTGCCAAACCGCAATACATTCCTACAAGGTGAAACCTTAAGGAAAACTTTATCCCCGACCTCATACCGAATATCCTTTCTCTTCAAATTGGCATAGGATCTCTATCTATCCTTAGCCACTTTCAGATTTCGCTGCACAACTCTGATCTTCTCTTTTGTATCTCTAATCATCTCTGGCCTAACAAAAAATCGCTCGGTCAACTCTGTCCAACAAACTGGAGTCTTATACGGTCAACCATACAAAGCCTCAAACGGTGACATTCCAATGCTCAACTGAAAAATGTTGTTGTAGGAAAACTCCATAAGTCGTACATACTTATCCCAACTACTAGAAAAATTCAAAGCACAAGCCCGAAGCATATCCTCCAAAATCTAGATAACCCGCTCGGACTTACCATCTATCTGAGGATGAAATACCGTGCTAAAATTAAACTTTGAACCTAAAGCTCTTTGCAGTTCCTTCCAGAACTTAGATGTGAACCTTGGATCCCGATCTGACACTATCCACAATGGCACACATGCAGTCGTACACCTCATCCACATACATACGGGCCAACTTATCCATCGAGTAGTCCACTCTGACCGGCAGAAAATGATCTGACTTCTTAAGCCGATCCACAATCACCCAAACTGAATCATGCTTCCTCTGAGTCACTGGCAAACCCGACACGAAATCCATGGCAATATCATCCCATTTCCACATAGGAATGGATAAAAGAGTGAGCAATCCTGAAGGAACTTGATGCTCAGCCTTTACTTGCTGACAAGTCAAACACTTTGCCACAAATTCCACAATGTCTCTCTTCATCCCAGACCACCAGTAGAACTGCTTCATATCCCGATACATCTTCTCACTACCAGGATGCATAGTAAAGACCGTAGTATGTGCCTCACTCAAAAGCTTCTTTCTTAACTCATCACTCTCGGGCACCCACAAATGATTCCTATACATAAGCACCCCATCCAAAACCGAAAACTCAGACTACTTACCTGTAACACCCTAAAACCGCCCTAGTAGTTTGAGCCTGTCTGAGTCTGTTTGTGCCTGTCTATGTTTATATGTGTGTGCATACTTGTGTGCATTGTGATGTTGCATGCATGTTAATTTATGTAAGTGTGTGTTTATGTTAGTGGTGTATGAGGAGAGGAGTTGTGCTAGTGTGTGCTTAAGGATGGGGAAGTAGGGTGTGAATAAGTGATGATAGTTGTGTATAAGTGAGAGTATGGGAGTAAGGTTTACATGTGGGATCACTTCCTATGGGAGAGTGACACATGGCTTGGAGATAAGGATGAATAAGTGGGTGAATGAGAGAGAGGACAGCTGTAAACCATTTTGCTTCTTCTTCCTCTTCCCGTTGCCTTCCTCTCCCTCACGCCATTTTCATCTTCTTTTTCCCTTTTCCTCTTCTTTCCTTCTCCTTCCCTGCATATTTCTGCTCTGCCCTCCTTCCTTGGGTGATTGTTATAGCTGGGTTTGTGTTTCTTAAATTCAAGGGTGAGTATATGAGAGTTGTGTCTTAAGTTTTTCTCTTCCTCTTCTCTAGGTTTGATTTTCATTTATGTGTTATCTTAGAATTAAACCTGGTTGTGTTTGATTTGTGGTTCAGAGGAGCTTCCTAGAACATCTAAGGGGAAAGAAAAAGCTAGTGGAAGCGGAGCTCACGACTAGGAGCGCAGGAGATTAGGTTTGGGAACGTTTATATGATTTGTGCATTTTGCTGGGTATTGATGATTGTTGGCATTATTGTTAAATTAATGAACAATACTAAATGGATTTATATGTGTATGTTGTGAATAATGTTGATTTGAAGTGGGTTGTTTCAAGTATGAAGTATGGAGTTTAAGATTGTGGTATGAAATTCTTTTAAGAGGAAATATTGCTCTTGAGAATTTTAAGTTTGATTTTGTAATTGTTTGATTTGAGGATGTTAATTGACTTGTATATTAGGATGTAAGTGAGAAAGAATGGATGAAGTGCTGGGTTATGTTTTTGGATGTGGTTTAGAGTAGTTTTGCTGGAAATTGTCGCAACCAGGCATGGGTCACGGTGGCAACCGATTTGGTTACCACCGTGAGGTCTGTCAAGGTTGCATTCTGTCCGGGGTTTTGGTATGTCACGGTGGCAATGAATTTGGTTACCACCGTGATCTACCTCAGATTTGCATTCTGTTTTGAGGCTTGGGTATGTCACGGTGGCAATGAACTTAGTTACCACCGTGACCTCCCTCAACATTGCATTCTGTCTGGGATTTTGGTAAGTCACGGTGGCAATGAATTTGGTTACCACCGTGACCTACCTCAGATTTGCATTCTGTTTTGGGGCTTTGGTATGTCATGGCGGCAATGAATTTAGTTACCACCGTGACCTATCCTATTTTTGTAATGAATGTTTATTTGTTAAAAGTAAGGTCTAAGTGTGGAATTAATGATTATGCATACACAGTGACATTGAATTAATGCTTCGTTTTAATAAGATATATAGTGTTTCTGAATAATGGATGATTTCTGTATGAATTCAATGATAGATTTAATTTGGACGATCTTAGCCTGCAAACCAAATAAGTGGATAGTTAGGCATGCCTAATAGAGTTATGTGTAGCTGCAGCCATGTGCACGATTTGGACCCTGATCAGGTCCCCCGAATGGATCTTAGTGATCTTTTGTTGAATCTTGCCAAAGATTCTATGTGAAAGTATTGTGGAACAAGAATGAAAAGAATGCCTTGATGCCGTCGGGCGTCTATGTGATGTGATTTGATATTGATGCCTTCGGGTATCTATGTGTACTCATTATCCACGGTTTTGAGTGAGCAGGTGATTTTGTGTTTTACATGTATGAAGTCTGGATAATGATGTGTTGACATAAACTTCTTATGGTATATGAATGATGTTGATTACTCAGATTTATTTTATGTGATACTAACTTATGAATGTGCCATCAGCATGTGCTTTACCTGTTAACGCCACTGTGAGTGGCGGTTATGCACTTTGTGTTCCCCACTAAGCGATTTCGCTTAGCACGGGTGTTTTATCCGTGCAGATGTGGAAGATTTTGGTAAGCATGGTCAGGACGTGCCGCATCGGGAAGGCCATCGCAACTAGGGATCGAAGTTTTGTAGTATAGGCTTTCCTTTCTTTTGTATTAGACGTAATATTTTGTGTGCCCATTTGGAACAGTAATCTTTCGGGCCTTTGTATATGAAATCTTTTGTAATATGTACAGATTTTGTCTATATATATAAATGGAAAGAAAAATTTTATCCTGTTCAGTATCACTATGTGTCTCTTCTAAGAAGCTTTATATTGTCTCGTTATTATGTGTTTCTCTGCTTTGCTGCTGTGTTTTCAGGTTTGGGGGTGTGACACTCCTATCTATCGGGACTCTTCTTCCTCCTTCGGGGTAGAAGTCTCCTTGGTATAGGTTGGGGTGTGACATTACCCGATCGGACCTCTTGCAAAACCTGCTGCAATCTAACATCATCCTTCTGAGCATCCACCATCGACTGTCTCAAGGTCGGCTTCACTCTCAATTGGGCAACCAAAGCCCCATCTGAATCAAATCTCCACTTGAACCACCTCAAGAACAAAGCCGAAACCGACTTCCTACTCAAAGCATCCGCAACCACATTGGCTTTGCCCGGATGATAATCCACAATGCAGTTATAGTCCTTGAACAACTCCAACCATCAACGCTGTCTCATGTTCAACTCTTTCTGCGTGAGGAGATACTTCAAACTTTTATGATCTGTGAAGATCCTACACTTCTCCCCATACAGATAATGCCACCAAATCTTCAAAGCAAAGATCAAAGCTACCAATTCCAAATCATGCGTCGGATAGTTCTTCTCATGAGGTTTCAACTGACGGGATGCATAAGCCACAACTTTACCTTCTTGCATCAACACACATCCTAGCCCGACATGTAACACCCCCTTCCCATACATAGGCGATCCCATCCGATAAGGAGTGAGATGCCGTATGAGACAAGGTGTCAACAAACAAAAGCAAAGAAAAATATGCATCCATTCATAACATACATTCCGAAATACAGAATAATTAAAAACTTTACATGCAGAAAGCATAAGCTGATCATGCATTACTATAATTAAACTATTACAATAATGATCTGATCGACAAGCTGGAACAAAATAATATTACAAATGCGGAAGCTGATACAGAGAGTTCTATACAAAAAGAATCATCACAAATACAAAACTGAGCCCTACACTAAAACCCTTCTGTGTTGGCTTGATGACGGCGACTCTCTCAAAGCAAAACGCCTTCCGCACCTGCACGGGTAAAAACACCGTGCTAAGCGATAAACGCTTAGTGGGGAATCACACATAAATTATGGACGGCCACTCACAGTGGTCGTCAAGGCATAACACATTCACTATGGCAGAATGCAAGGACTATTGCATAATTCATATAAGCATGCTCGTATTTAAAAGCCATACATTCAGTATCTCATAATCATTTACATTATAGAGTAAACCAGTATGTATTTCATCATTAAACTCATTCAGATATTCCACTCAAAGCCAGATCAGATCAGAACATTTCCATTAACATTTAAATAACACCTGCTGACTCTAGACAGTGGATAACGAGTGTACTGAGGGTACCTTACGGGTACGAATCGAATACTGAGGGTACCTCACAGGTACAAGTCACATATTACATCATTTATCAAAACATGTTATTTATATACTGAGGGAATCTTAAACAAGATTCTATACTGAAGGGTTCGCGAGGAACCAAACGGGGACCTGATCGGGGTCCAAACTGAACTGAGGGCTGCAGCTAAAAGACTCTATTAGGCATGCCTAACTATCCACTAGACTGACTCTCGCAGGTCATGCATAACACAATTCACATTTAGTTACACATTTGTTCAATATGAATAACCATTGAATTTAACGTCCATAAATCAATTATTTTTAAGCATGACACATTAAGTTAATAAGTTAAAGCATAATATGGCATACAAATATTTAGCATAGCAAAAATACAATTATAAGATGTAAAGCATATAAGAAGACATTAAATAACGTTTAGATAGCTTATATAATATTCAAATCACAAGTTCTTGCTTCCTAATTAAATTAGATTTAATCAAATAATATATTAGGTTTAATGCCTTAATCATAAATTATACACATGTTATATAATTCTCGTCATGAGTATTTATTCATCTAGCAAATTATACTTATAGTTTAATTCATGGTTAATCATCATATTAATTAATTTTTGGTTATAAGAATTTATTCAATTCATAGGTAATTTAATTATATATCCTCATTACCTAATTATTTAATAAGTAATATTAAATTTTTCAGGCGTTTCTAGACACTTTGGGACTAATTCGGAGGTGTAGGATCGATTCTAGGATGAATTGGTGAAGAGGAACAAATTTTATTAAAACACAGCTGTGCTTTTTATAAAGCACAGCTGTGCTCTGCTGTATATGGTCGATCTAAAAGCCAAAACACAGCTGTGTCATACCCAAAAGCACAGCTGTGCTTTCCAACCAGTTCCCAAACATTATTAAACACAGGGCAGAATTAATTTACTGAATCTATATGCATTTTTGAACTACTAAATGACATTTTTAGACAAACTTATCTTCATAACAATTAATCCTCAAGATGTTATCTTTCTAGTGACAAAATTTCAGATCATTTGGAACGAAAATCGGGGAGATATACTCAAATTTCTCTACCCTGTTCCACAGACACACCTGATGATTTTTGCTACTGTAAAGGGGCGATTTTAAAATAGTTAGAGTCCGAATTAAATTATGGTTACTTCTACAAAGTTTTAGATACGGAAGTTTTGGTTCTAACCCAACTGGAATCATGTATTTTGGAGTTCTAAAACTCAACTTATACTAAAAAGAATGACCAAAGGTCAATCTGACCCTCAAAAACAGATTTGCACTATGAAGTTCAACAAGCTTCAAACCAACTCATTTGACACCATTAATTCACCAAATTTAATCCAAACAATCACAACACATAAATTAACATCTCAGAATACTCAATTCAGTTATTAAAAACCATTAACACATAAATCAACAAACCAATTCCCAAACCTGAAAATTAGGAGCTCAATTACTTGACTCCACTGGATCCAGCAACCTCTTTGCCTTTAGGATCGCGAGGAGGCTCAACTAAGCATCAAACCACAAAAATACACAAACTCAAAACCCTAACTTACAAATCCAAAACCAGAAAATATGAAGAAGAAAGAAGAAGAAGAAGACTACACAAAAGAGATGCATGAACTCACTAATTAATGCAAAGTGTGATCAATTCCCACCACCAAGGGCTTGAATCCAAGCTTAGAGAAAACCAAAAGAAGAGCAAAGAAGAAGAAGGAGATGAGGAGGGGAGGAGGCTACGGGAAAATGAAGAGCAAATTCTGCTCTTTCCCTTTTCTATTTCTTTTTCTTTTTCTTTTCCTAACCCTAACACTTGTCACTTTCCTATTGGTGGAAACTAATCATTCACACCTAACCATCATATGTCAATCACACACCATAAAACACTCTAATAATGCACCCCACATATGTATGAGCAACACACACAATGATACCCCATATAGATTCCTTCTACTATGGTATGCTCACTACACACAATCACTACACCATTACTCACATCCCACAATGGTATATGCATGCACACATAAGTATCTCCCAACTAATTCACACCCTACTAACATATGTGCACCCACATATTAAAATAACTCTTATAACATGCAATATACCCCACAATACCCTTGTCACATGCCAAAATACTTATAAATTTACACACATACATGACTCATACTACTAGGGGGTAAATGGGGTGTGACAATTCTCCCCTACTAATAAGAATTTCGTCCTCGAAATTCTAACCTGAACTGAACAATTGCGGATACTGAGCTCTCATTGACTCTTCGGTTTCCCAAGTTGCTTCTTCGATTCCATGGTGATCCCATAATACTTTAACCAAAGGAATCTGTTTACTCCTTAATTGTCTTACCTCTCGGGCTATAATAGCTTTTGGTTCCTCATCATAAGAAAAATCAGGCTGCACTTGCACATCTTGAACCGACAAAACATGTAAAGGATCTGATCTATATCGACGAAGCATCGAAACATGGAACACATCGTGCAACTTTGATAACTCCATCGGTAGCGCTAATCTATAGGTTACAGGTCCCACTTTAGCCAAAATCTCATAAGGTCCAATGAAACGAGGACTCAGCTTACCTTTCTTTCCAAATCGAAGTACTCTCCTCCAAGGAGATACCTTAAGGAAAACTTTGTCTCCAACTTCAAACTGCACATCTTTCCTCTTCAAGTTTGCATATGACTTTTGTCGATCCTTAGCCGCTTTCAAATTCTGTTGCACAACTCTGATCTTTTCCCCATACAGATAATGACGCCAAATCTTCAAAGCAAAGATTACAGCTGCCAACTCTAAATCATGCGTCGGATAGTTCTTCTCATGTGGCTTCAACTGACGAGAAGCATAAGCCACTACTTTTCCTTCCTGCATCAGTACACATCCAAGACCAACTCCAGAAGCATCACTGTAAATAACAAACTCCTTACCCGAGGTGGGTTGAGTAAGGATAGGAGCCTCAACACGCAACTGCTTTAACCGATCAAAACAAGACTGACACCTGTCTGACCACTCAAATTTAACTCCTTTTCTCAACAATCTAGTCATAGGAGCAGCAATCACAGAAAATCCTTTAACAAAACGACGGTAATAACCTGCTAAACCAAGGAAACTCCTCACTTCCTGAACATTTCTAGGCGCTTTCCAATCCACTATCGCCTCAATCTTGGCTGGATCAACCTGAATACCTCTAGCTGAAACAATGTGACCCAAGAATGATACTTCTCGAAGCCAAAAGTCACACTTACTAAGCTTAGCAAACAACTGATGCTCTCTCAACATCTGCAAAACCAATCTGAGATGCTCCTCATGCTCACTCTCATTCTTGGAATACACCAAGATATCATCAATAAACACTACTACAAATCGATCTAAGTATGGCCTAAACACACGATTCATCAGATCCATAAAAGCCGCTGGAGCATTTGTCAAACCAAACGGCATCACAAGAAACTCATAGTGGCCATACCTAGTTCGAAATGCAGTCTTAACCACATCTGCATCCTGAACACGAAGCTGGTAATACCCTGATCGAAGATCTATCTTGGAAAAGACACCCGCACCTCGAAGCTGATCAAATAAATCCTCAATCCTAGGCAAAGGATACCTGTTCTTCACAGTAACTTTATTAATCTGGCGGTAGTCAATACACATCCGCAGGGATCCATCCTTCTTCTTAACAAACAGCACTGGAGCTCCCCATGGAGATATGCTCGGTCTAATAAACCCCTTATCCAATAACTCTTGTAGCTGAGATTTAAGTTCCCTCAACTCTACAGGAGCCATCCGATAAGGTGCTCTCGAAATAGGTGCAGTACCCGGCATGATCTCAATGGACAACTCAACCTCTCTCTCAGGAGGCAAACCAGGCAACTCGCTCGGAAACACATCCCCAAACTCCCGCACAACAGGAATATCCTCAATCTGAACCTGATCCCTCCTGGAATCTAACACAACAGCTAGAAAAGCCTCACAACCTTTCCTGATGAATCTCTTAGCTTGCATCGCAGAAATAACATTATTAACAGAACTAGCACCCAAACCTTTCAGAAACACAAGAGACTGACTTCTATCCCGAAGTACCACTGTCTTCCTATGGCAATCCACTACAGCCCGATACTTACCCAACCAGTCCATACCCAGAATCAAGTCAAACTCTCTGAAGGGTAACTCAATCAGATCCGCTGGAAGCACAACTCCCTCAACAATCAGAGGACAACTCCTAAAAACTCTACTCACACTGACACTATGCCCTAATGGACTGGTCACACAAATCTCATAATCTAACTGATCAACTGAATGCAATTTATCAATAACTCTATCTGTGCACAAATATGAGTGTGTGGAACCAGGATCAATTAGAGCATACAACTCAGTGTCATGGAGTAGGAACTTACCAGCTATAACATCAGGCGCGTCCTGCTCATCTCTGGCTCTCAAAGCATAAGCTCTAATGGCACCCTGAGGAGGATGCTCAACAGTCTCAGAAGTAGCTCCATCTCTATGCCGGCCACCTCTACCTCTACCTCGGCCTCTGCCACGGTAAGCCTGAGAAGCATTCGAACCGACCCTACTGCCCTCTCTCTGAGAAACTGAATCCTCCTGTGCTCTCGGACAACCGGCCAACCGATGCTCAGAACTCCCACACCTGAAGCATGCACCAGTGAGCCACCTACACTCACCACGATGCGACTTACTACAATGAGGACAAACTGGTGTAGTCTCAACTCTACCACCCCTACCAGAACCTGATTGAGCTGTAGAACCCTGACGTCTACCTCTAGAAGCCGGACCAGATGCTGACTCATCCCGTGGATCCCTCGATCTCTTACTCGAAGAAGATCCTCCACGGGAAGAACTCCTCCTCTGAGCTCTCTCTCTCATCACTGTCTCAGACAACTCTGCTCTCACTGCAGCCTCCACAATCTGATAATAGTGAACCCCAGGTATACACATCAGTGAAATCAAAGCAATCTTCAATGACTCATTTAACCCTGCCTCGAAATGCTTGCATCTAAAGTCATCAGTCATAACTCCTCGTGGGGCATAGCGCGATAACCTGTTGAACTCTTTCTCATAATCAGCTACTGACAATGCTCTCTGTCTCAAACCCAAAAACTGCGCCCATCTCGAATCTCTATAGGTCTGAGTAATGTACTTCTTTATGAACTCACCCTCAAAGAACTCCCAGGTAATCGGATCCGGTAGCTGAGGATGCCTGCAAACCAACTCCCACCACTCAAAAGCAGACCCCTGAAGAAGAGCTAATGCACACTCTGCCTGCTGGTCGGGAGGACACCGAATCTCTCTCAAAGCACACTTCACTTTATCTAACCATCTCTCTGCAATCTCAGACTCATTCAACCCAGTACCATAGAAATCCTCAACTCCTGCTCTCCTCAGATTCTCCATAGGTGCTCTAGGAGCAGTCACTCTCTCCAAAACCCTAGCCATGTCCTGATGCAGTCTAAACATAGCCTCTAAGGGCATGGCTGCGGCCTCGGGCTGGACCCTAGCATGCTGAGCCGACCCAGTAACAGAAACAGACTGATCTACAACTGGAGGATTCACACTCTCGGCGGATTCCTCACGCGCACCATGAGCAGAATTAGAAGCCATCTAAACAAACAAGAAACAACCGTATCAGCCAACACAGATCTAGACACATACGCATCTAAGAAACTCAGAACAATCATAACAACACCCAGAAATGCCTAAACCTATGCTCTGATACCACTAACTGTAACACCCCCTTCCCATACATAGGCGATCCCATCCGATAAGGAGTGAGATGCCGTATGAGACAAGGTGTCAACAAACAAAAGTAAAGAAAAATATGCATCCATTCATAACATACATTCCGAAATACAGAATAATTAAAAACTTTACATGCAGAAAGCATAAGCTGATCATGCATTACTATAATTAAACTATTACAATAATGATCTGATCGACAAGCTGGAACAAAATAATATTACAAATGCGGAAGCTGATACAGAGAGTTCTATACAAAAAGAATCATCACAAATACAAAACTGAGCCCTACACTAAAACCCTTCTGTGTTGGCTTGATGACGGCGACTCTCTCAAAGCAAAATGCCTTCCGCACCTGCACGGGTAAAAACACCGTGCTAAGCGATAAACGCTTAGTGGGGAATCACACATAAATTATGGACGGCCACTCACAGTGGTCGTCAAGGCATAACACATTCACTATGGCAGAATGCAAGGACTATTGCATAATTCATATAAGCATGCTCGTATTTAAAAGCCATACATTCAGTATCTCATAATCATTTACATTATAGAGTAAACCAGTATGTATTTCATCATTAAACTCATTCAGATATTCCACTCAAAGCCAGATCAGATCAGAACATTTCCATTAACATTTAAATAACACCTGCTGACTCTAGACAGTGGATAACGAGTGTACTGAGGGTACCTTACGGGTACGAATCGAATACTGAGGGTACCTCACAGGTACAAGTCACATATTACATCATTTATCAAAACATGTTATTTATATACTGAGGGAATCTTAAACAAGATTCTATACTGAAGGGTTCGCGAGGAACCAAATGGGGACCTGATCGGGGTCCAAACTGAACTGAGGGCTGCAGCTAAAAGACTCTATTAGGCATGCCTAACTATCCACTAGACTGACTCTCGCAGGTCATGCATAACACAATTCACATTTAGTTACACATTTGTTCAATATGAATAACAATTGAATTTAACGTCCATAAATCAATTATTTTTAAGCATGACACATTAAGTTAATAAGTTAAAGCATAATATGGCATACAAATATTTAGCATAGCAAAAATACAATTATAAGATGTAAAGCATATAAGAAGACATTAAATAACGTTTAGATAGCTTATATAATATTCAAATCACAAGTTCTTGCTTCCTAATTAAATTAGATTTAATCAAATAATATATTAGGTTTAATGCCTTAATCATAAATTATACACATGTTATATAATTCTCGTCATGAGTATTTATTCATCTAGCAAATTATACTTATAGTTTAATTCATGGTTAATCATCATATTAATTAATTTTTGGTTATAAGAATTTATTCAATTCATAGGTAATTTAATTATATATCCTCATTACCTAATTATTTAATAAGTAATATTAAATTTTTCAGGCGTTTCTAGACACTTTGGGACTAATTCGGAGGTGTAGGATCGATTCTAGGATGAATTGGTGAAGAGGAACAAATTTTATTAAAACACAGCTGTGCTTTTTATAAAGCACAGCTGTGCTCTGCTGTATATGGTCGATCTAAAAGCCAAAACACAGCTGTGTCATACCCAAAAGCACAGCTGTGCTTTCCAACCAGTTCCCAAACATTATTAAACACAGGGCAGAATTAATTTACTGAATCTATATGCATTTTTGAACTAGTAAATGACATTTTTAGACAAACTTATCTTCATAACAATTAATCCTCAAGATGTTATCTTTCTAGTGACAAACTTTCAGATCATTTGGAACGAAAATCGGGGAGATATACTCAAATTTCTCTACCCTGTTCCACAGACACACCTGATGATTTTTGCTACTGTAAAGGGGAGATTTTAAAATAGTTAGAGTCCGAATTAAATTATGGTTACTTCTACAAAGTTTTAGATACGGAAGTTTTGGTTCTAACCCAACTGGAATCATGTATTTTGGAGTTCTAAAACTCAACTTATACTAAAAAGAATGACCAAAGGTCAATCTGACCCTCAAAAACAGATTTGCACTATGAAGTTCAACAAGCTTCAAACCAACTCATTTGACACCATTAATTCACCAAATTTAATCCAAACAATCACAACACATAAATTAACATCTCAGAATACTCAATTCAGTTATTAAAAACCATTAACACATAAATCAACAAACCAATTCCCAAACCTGAAAATTAGGAGCTCAATTACTTGACTCCACTGGATCCAGCAACCTCTTTGCCTTTAGGATCGCGAGGAGGCTCAACTAAGCATCAAACCACAAAAATACACAAACTCAAAACCCTAACTTACAAATCCAAAACCAGAAAATATGAAGAAGAAAGAAGAAGAAGAAGACTACACAAAAGAGATGCATGAACTCACTAATTAATGCAAAGTGTGATCAATTCCCACCACCAAGGGCTTGAATCCAAGCTTAGAGAAAACCAAAAGAAGAGCAAAGAAGAAGAAGGAGATGAGGAGGGGAGGAGGCTACGGGAAAATGAAGAGCAAATTCTGCTCTTTCCCTTTTCTATTTCTTTTTCTTTTTCTTTTCCTAACCCTAACACTTGTCACTTTCCTATTGGTGGAAACTAATCATTCACACCTAACCATCATATGTCAATCACACACCATAAAACACTCTAATAATGCACCCCACATATGTATGAGCAACACACACAATGATACCCCATATAGATTCCTTCTACTATGGTATGCTCACTACACACAATCACTACACCATTACTCACATCCCACAATGGTATATGCATGCACACATAAGTATCTCCCAACTAATTCACACCCTACTAACATATGTGCACCCACATATTAAAATAACTCTTATAACATGCAATATACCCCACAATACCCTTGTCACATGCCAAAATACTTATAAATTTACACACATACATGGCTCATACTACTAGGGGGTAAATGGGGTGTGACAATTCTCCCCTACTAATAAGAATTTCGTCCTCGAAATTCTCACCTGAACTGAACAATTGCGGATACTGAGCTCTCATTGACTCTTCGGTTTCCCAAGTTGCTTCTTCGATTCCATGGTGATCCCATAATACTTTAACCAAAGGAATCTGTTTACTCCTTAATTGTCTTACCTCTCGGGCTATAATAGCTTTTGGTTCCTCATCATAAGAAAAATCAGGCTGCACTTGCACATCTTGAACCGACAAAACATGTGAAGGATCTGATCTATATCGACGAAGCATCGAAACATGGAACACATCGTGCAACTTTGATAACTCCATCGGTAGCGCTAATCTATAGGCTACAGGTCCCACTTTAGCCAAAATCTCATAAGGTCCAATGAAACGAGGACTCAGCTTACCTTTCTTTCCAAATCGAAGTACTCTCCTCCAAGGAGATACCTTAAGGAAAACTTTGTCTCCAACTTCAAACTGCACATCTTTCCTCTTCAAGTTTGCATATGACTTTTGTCGATCCTTAGCCGCTTTCAAATTCTGTTGCACAACTCTGATCTTTTCCCCATACAGATAATGACGCCAAATCTTCAAAGCAAAGATTACAGCTGCCAACTCTAAATCATGCGTCGGATAGTTCTTCTCATGTGGCTTCAACTGACGAGAAGCATAAGCCACTACTTTTCCTTCCTGCATCAGTACACATCCAAGACCAACTCCAGAAGCATCACTGTAAATAACAAACTCCTTACCCGAGGTGGGTTGAGTAAGGATAGGAGCCTCAACACGCAACTGCTTTAACCGATCAAAACAAGACTGACACCTGTCTGACCACTCAAATTTAACTCCTTTCCTCAACAATCTAGTCATAGGAGCAGCAATCACAGAAAATCCTTTAACAAAACGACGGTAATAACCTGCTAAACCAAGGAAACTCCTCACTTCCTGAACATTTCTAGGCGCTTTCCAATCCACTATCGCCTCAATCTTGGCTGGATCAACCTGAATACCTCTAGCTGAAACAATGTGACCCAAGAATGATACTTCTCGAAGCCAAAAGTCACACTTACTAAGCTTAGCAAACAACTGATGCTCTCTCAACATCTGCAAAACCAATCTGAGATGCTCCTCATGCTCACTCTCATTCTTGGAATACACCAAGATATCATCAATAAACACTACTACAAATCGATCTAAGTATGGCCTAAACACACGATTCATCAGATCCATAAAAGCCGCTGGAGCATTTGTCAAACCAAACGGCATCACAAGAAACTCATAGTGGCCATACCTAGTTCGAAATGCAGTCTTAACCACATCTGCATCCTGAACACGAAGCTGGTAATACCCTGATCGAAGATCTATCTTGGAAAAGACACCCGCACCTCGAAGCTGATCAAATAAATCCTCAATCCTAGGCAAAGGATACCTGTTCTTCACAGTAACTTTATTAATCTGGCGGTAGTCAATACACATCCGCAGGGATCCATCCTTCTTCTTAACAAACAGCACTGGAGCTCCCCATGGAGATATGCTCGGTCTAATAAACCCCTTATCCAATAACTCTTGTAGCTGAGATTTAAGTTCCCTCAACTCTACAGGAGCCATCCGATAAGGTGCTCTCGAAATAGGTGCAGTACCCGGCATGATCTCAATGGACAACTCAACCTCTCTCTCAGGAGGCAAACCAGGCAACTCGCTCGGAAACACATCCCCAAACTCCCGCACAACAGGAATATCCTCAATCTGAACCTGATGCCTCCTGGAATCTAACACAACAGCTAGAAAAGCCTCACAACCTTTCCTGATGAATCTCTTAGCTTGCATCGCAGAAATAACATTATTAACAGAACTAGCACCCAAACCTTTCAGAAACACAAGAGACTGACTTCTATCCCGAAGTACCACTGTCTTCCTATGGCAATCCACTACAGCCCAATACTTACCCAACCAGTCCATACCCAGAATCAAGTCAAACTCTCTGAAGGGTAACTCAATCAGATCCGCTGGAAGCACAACTCCCTCAACAATCAGAGGACAACTCCTAAAAACTCTACTCACACTGACACTATGCCCTAATGGACTGGTCACACAAATCTCATAATCTAACTGATCAACTGAATGCAATTTTTCAATAACTCTATCTGTGCACAAATATGAGTGTGTGGAACCAGGATCAATTAGAGCATACAACTCAGTGTCATGGAGTAGGAACTTACCAGCTATAACATCAGGCGCGTCCTGCTCATCTCTGGCTCTCAAAGCATAAGCTCTAATGGCACCCTGAGGAGGATGCTCAATAGTCTCAGAAGTAGCTCCATCTCTATGCCGGCCACCTCTACCTCTACCTCGGCCTCTGCCACGGTAAGCCTGAGAAGCATTCGAACCGACCCTACTGCCCTCTCTCTGAGAACCTGAATCCTCCTGTGCTCTCGGACAACCGGCCAACCGATGCTCAGAACTCCCACACCTGAAGCATGCACCAGTGAGCCACCTACACTCACCACGATGCGACTTACTACAATGAGGACAAACTGGTGTAGTCTCAACTCTACCACCCCTACCAGAACCTGATTGAGCTGTAGAACCCTGACGTCTACCTCTAGAAGCCGGACCAGATGCTGACTCATCCCGTGGATCCCTCGATCTCTTACTCGAAGAAGATCCTCCACGGGAAGAACTCCTCCTCTGAGCTCTCTCTCTCATCACTGTCTCAGACAACTCTGCTCTCACTGCAGCCTCCACAATCTGATAATAGTGAACCCCAGGTATACACA
This sequence comes from Excoecaria cochinchinensis, assembly GCA_947683425.1. NCBI lineage: Eukaryota > Viridiplantae > Streptophyta > Magnoliopsida > Malpighiales > Euphorbiaceae > Excoecaria > Excoecaria cochinchinensis. The sequence goes on along the minus strand of CANTUQ010000148.1, from coordinate 8,510,132 downwards.
TCAGTGAAATCAAAGCAATCTTCAATGACTCATTTAACCCTGCCTCGAAATGCTTGCATCTAAAGTCATCAGTCATAACTCCTCGTGGGGCATAGCGCGATAACCTGTTGAACTCTTTCTCATAATCAGCTACTGACAATGCTCTCTGTCTCAAACCCAAAAACTGCGCCCATCTCGAATCTCTATAGGTCTGAGTAATGTACTTCTTTATGAACTCACCCTCAAAGAACTCCCAGGTAATCGGATCCGGTAGCTGAGGATGCCTGCAAACCAACTCCCACCACTCAAAAGCAGACCCCTGAAGAAGAGCTAATGCACACTCTGCCTGCTGGTCGGGAGGACACCGAATCTCTCTCAAAGCACGCTTCACTTTATCTAACCATCTCTCTGCAATCTCAGACTCATTCAACCCAGTACCATAGAAATCCTCAACTCCTGCTCTCCTCAGATTCTCCATAGGTGCTCTAGGAGCAGTCACTCTCTCCAAAACCCTAGCCATGTCCTGATGCAGTCTAAACATAGCCTCTAAGGGCATGGCTGCGGCCTTGGGCTGGACCCTAGCATGCTGAGCCGACCCAGTAACAGAAACAGACTGATCTACAACTGGAGGATTCACACTCTCGGCGGATTCCTCACGCGCACCATGAGCAGAATTAGAAGCCATCTAAACAAACAAGAAACAACCGTATCAGCCAACACAGATCTAGACACATACGCATCTAAGAAACTCAGAACAATCATAACAACACCCAGAAACGCCTAAACCTATGCTCTGATACCACTAACTGTAACACCCCCTTCCCATACATAGGCGATCCCATCCGATAAGGAGTGAGATGCCGTATGAGACAAGGTGTCAACAAACAAAAGCAAAGAAAAATATGCATCCATTCATAACATACATTCCGAAATACAGAATAATTAAAAACTTTACATGCAGAAAGCATAAGCTGATCATGCATTACTATAATTAAACTATTACAATAATGATCTGATCGACAAGCTGGAACAAAATAATATTACAAATGCGGAAGCTGATACAGAGAGTTCTATACAAAAAGAATCATCACAAATACAAAACTGAGCCCTACACTAAAACCCTTCTGTGTTGGCTTGATGACGGCGACTCTCTCAAAGCAAAACGCCTTCCGCACCTGCACGGGTAAAAACACCGTGCTAAGCGATAAACGCTTAGTGGGGAATCACACATAAATTATGGACGGCCACTCACAGTGGTCGTCAAGGCATAACACATTCACTATGGCAGAATGCAAGGACTATTGCATAATTCATATAAGCATGCTCGTATTTAAAAGCCATACATTCAGTATCTCATAATCATTTACATTATAGAGTAAACCAGTATGTATTTCATCATTAAACTCATTCAGATATTCCACTCAAAGCCAGATCAGATCAGAACATTTCCATTAACATTTAAATAACACCTGCTGACTCTAGACAGTGGATAACGAGTGTACTGAGGGTACCTTACGGGTACGAATCGAATACTGAGGGTACCTCACAGGTACAAGTCACATATTACATCATTTATCAAAACATGTTATTTATATACTGAGGAAATCTTAAACAAGATTCTATACTGAAGGGTCCGCGAGGAACCAAACGGGGACCTGATCGGGGTCCAAACTGAACTGAGGGCTGCAGCTAAAAGACTCTATTAGGCATGCCTAACTATCCACTAGACTGACTCTCGCAGGTCATGCATAACACAATTCACATTTAGTTACACATTTGTTCAATATGAATAACCATTGAATTTAAGGTCCATAAATCAATTATTTTTAAGCATGACACATTAAGTTAATAAGTTAAAGCATAATATGGCATACAAATATTTAGCATAGCAAAAATACAATTATAAGATGTAAAGCATATAAGAAGACATTAAATAACGTTTAGATAGCTTATATAATATTCAAATCACAAGTTCTTGCTTCCTAATTAAATTAGATTTAATCAAATAATATATTAGGTTTAATGCCTTAATCATAAATTATACACATGTTATATAATTCTCGTCATGAGTATTTATTCATCTAGCAAATTATACTTATAGTTTAATTCATGGTTAATCATCATATTAATTAATTTTTGGTTATAAGAATTTATTCAATTCATAGGTAATTTAATTATATATCCTAATTACCTAATTATTTAATAAGTAATATTAAATTTTTCAGGCGTTTCTAGACACTTTGGGACTAATTCGGAGGTGTAGGATCGATTCTAGGATGAATTGGTGAAGAGGAACAAATTTTATTAAAACACAGCTGTGCTTTTTATAAAGCACAGCTGTGCTCTGCTGTATATGGTCGATCTAAAAGCCAAAACACAGCTGTGTCATACCCAAAAGCACAGCTGTGCTTTCCAACCAGTTCCCAAACATTATTAAACACAGGGCAGAATTAATTTACTGAATCTATATGCATTTTTGAACTACTAAATGACATTTTTAGACAAACTTATCTTCAAAACAATTAATCCTCAAGATGTTATCTTTCTAGTGACAAAATTTCAGATCATTTGGAACGAAAATCGGGGAGATATACTCAAATTTCTCTACCCTGTTCCACAGACACACCTGATGATTTTTGCTACTGTAAAGGGGCGATTTTAAAATAGTTAGAGTCCGAATTAAATTATGGTTACTTCTACAAAGTTTTAGATACGGAAGTTTTGGTTCTAAGCCAACTGGAATCATGTATTTTGGAGTTCTAAAACTCAACTTATACTAAAAAGAATGACCAAAGGTCAATCTGACCCTCAAAAACAGATTTGCACTATGAAGTTCAACAAGCTTCAAACCAACTCATTTGACACCATTAATTCACCAAATTTAATCCAAACAATCACAACACATAAATTAACATCTCAGAATACTCAATTCAGTTATTAAAAACCATTAACACATAAATCAACAAACCAATTCCCAAACCTGAAAATTAGGAGCTCAATTACTTGACTCCACTGGATCCAGCAACCTCTTTGCCTTTAGGATCGCGAGGAGGCTCAACTAAGCATCAAACCACAAAAATACACAAACTCAAAACCCTAACTTACAAATCCAAAACCAGAAAATATGAAGAAGAAAGAAGAAGAAGAAGACTACACAAAAGAGATGCATGAACTCACTAATTAATGCAAAGTGTGATCAATTCCCACCACCAAGGGCTTGAATCCAAGCTTAGAGAAAACCAAAAGAAGAGCAAAGAAGAAGAAGGAGATGAGGAGGGGAGGAGGCTACGGGAAAATGAAGAGCAAATTCTGCTCTTTCCCTTTTCTATTTCTTTTTCTTTTTCTTTTCCTAACCCTAACACTTGTCACTTTCCTATTGGTGGAAACTAATCATTCACACCTAACCATCATATGTCAATCACACACCATAAAACACTCTAATAATGCACCCCACATATGTATGAGCAACACACACAATGATACCCCATATAGATTCCTTCTACTATGGTATGCTCACTACACACAATCACTACACCATTACTCACATCCCACAATGGTATATGCATGCACACATAAGTATCTCCCAACTAATTCACACCCTACTAACATATGTGCACCCACATATTAAAATAACTCTTATAACATGCAATATACCCCACAATACCCTTGTCACATGCCAAAATACTTATAAATTTACACACATACATGGCTCATACTACTAGGGGGTAAATGGGGTGTGACACGACACCTGAAGCATCACTGTACATTACAAACTCCTTACCCGAGATGGGTTGAGTAAGTGCAGGAGCTTCAACTAACAATCTCTTCAACTTCTCAAAGCACGCTTGGCACTTATCCGACCACTCAAATCTAACTCCTTTCCTCAACAATCTCGTCATAGGAGCAGTAATGACTGAAAAACCCTTCACAAACTGATGGTAGCACCCTGCCAAACCAAGAAAACTTCTCACCTCAGGAACATTCTTAAGCGCTTTCCAATCCACAATTGCCTCAATCTTAGCTGGATCAACTTGAATACCCTTAGCTGACACAATATGACCCAAGAAAGACACCTCTCGAAGCCAAAAGTCACACTTACTGAGCTTCGCAAACAAACGGTGCTCCCTCAACACTTGCAACACTAATCGAAGATGCTCTTCATGTTCACTCTCATCCTTCGAGTAAACCAAAATATCATCAATAAACACTACTACAAATCGGTCGAGATATGGCCTAAACACTCGGTTCATCAAATCCATAAAAGCCGCAGGTGCATTGGTCAAACCAAGCGGCATCGCAAGAAACTCATAGTGGCCATACCGCGTCTGGAATGCACTCTTAACCACATCCACATCTTTCAGCCGAAGCTGATAATAACCCGACCGAAGATCAAGCTGATACACAAGTTAAAAGATACAATAAGTGCACATCATAAATTCTCATGCCATAACATTTATAAATCATTGTATACATTCATCTTGCGCATCTCAAGCAATATATAAACATTTAAACATTAAGATCAACTGTTCCAAGACCAAAACATATGTTTAAACATCATACCATTTACTCATTTTACCTAAGCAATTCCTAACTTTAGCTCCTTTTAAACTACTGATAGTCATATTATTCGTCTTCAAAATCCTTGACATTCTTATTCTCACATGTGTTCTTAATTCATGCCTAAAATAATCTTGTGACTTTAATGGGGATAATTCAATTGTTCCAGCCATAATACATTTCAAAACTTTTAAACATATTACAATCTTAAGATTTGGTTCAGGCTTAAAATAAATATTTCAAGCTTCCTACATATCCTAGAAGTTGGAAATCAGAACCACATAGTTCTAAAGATAATCCACAGAATACAAATTCCCAAGTTATCCTTAATTCATTCTCTAGGTTCAATTATCTATTACTTGCCAATCTCACTTCACCTTAAGTGACTAATCAATATACACCTCACAATTCACTTAGAGCTGAAAATATAATGCTCATACATATTCAATGCACAAAGGTTTCTTACATGACATTTTTGTATTAGCATCAAGGCCAGAATCCTGAAGGCACAAATACATATCATAACAAATATTCGAAGTTCAAACATACAAGTACCTTCAATACATGCAAATGAATGCATCAATATAACTCATTTATTGATTATTCGACTATAACTATTACACATATTAAACACTTCAATAATTCACTATGGTGACCCCATATAAGTGAACACACTCACAACCTTTAAACAGATTAACAGTATGCATTTCTCACATACATATCCTTGTGCAGTCAAAAATCCTTCAGACATACTTACTAAAATAGGTATTTATAATAAAAGACTCATACATTCCATAAATACATATACTTCCAATTATATACTTATAGTATAAAATGCATAAATTGTTACACTTCCTTTTATTTAACTGGTGTTGGATTAGCATACAATAATGCATAGATACCCGAAGGTAATCTCACAATTTCACATTGGGGCCCATATCGGATCCGAGAATGCATAGGTGCATAAAGCACTAGTTCAGATAGCAATTAAGCCACATTAGACAAAATGTTCACATTCATACCAAATGGTTATTCTTATACTTTCATGCAAGTCATCATATAAACTCAACAATTCTTTACTTATTATTTCATTCACATTCTTTTGTTCATTTATTGCCTGCTAAGTCAAGGCGGTGGATAACGAGTGAACACAATAGTACCCAAAGGCACAAACAAAAGCAATTTCTTTCCTTTTCATTCAAAAACATTGTCACATTGGTGTTCTTAAACAAGATCCAAACTGATAAGGATCACGAGGACCCAAATGGGGACCTAATCAGGGTCCAGAGCGCATTAGCTAATTCTAACAGAACCCTATAGGCATACCTATTTATCCATGATTGACTAACGCCGGCTACACATGTTAAATTCATCATATAATACTCATATTGCATTTAGAATTAAGCCACATTAGACAAAATGTTCACATTCATACAAAATGCTTATTCTCATACTTTCATGCAAGTTATCACATAAACTCATCAATTCTTTACTTATTATTTCATTCACATTCTTTTGTTCATTTATTGCCAGCTAAGTCAAGGCGGTGGATAACAAGCGAACACATTAGTAATCGAAGTCACAAACAAAAGCAATTTCTTTCCTTTTCATTCAAAAACATTTTCACATTGGGGATCTTAAACAGGATCCAAACTGATAAGGATCGCGATGACCCAAACAGGGACCTGATCAGGGTCCAGAACATATTGGCTGCAGCTAAAAGAACTCTATAGGCATACGTATTTATCCACGATTGACTAACGCGGGCTACACATGTTAAATTCATCATATAATACTCATATCGTATTTACACTTTTTCTTTACAATATGTATCCTTCTTTTGTTCATATAGTCATTTATTTACATATTGTTCATATTTATCTAGCTCTGAAATTGTCATGCACTTTTTCATGGATAAGCATATTCATATAATCATATACATAAATCCATATCAATACATTTCTTACACACATGTGAGCTTATCAAATACATTTACACTTTTTCATATATATATATATATATATATATATTATCCAAGTGATGATTACAGATTAAATCTCACAATTCAATTATTAATCCCACGGTAAAACATATTATAATTCATATGTTAAATCATATATGTATACCATAAGTGAGAAACCATGCAAAGTAACATAAAATAGTCAACCTTGAAGAGCAGGGGAGGGTCGTGCTTGTGACAGAGGCGAATCTCGCCTAATGTCAAGCTCGCAACAGCCTCCGCGCTTGAGAGGGAGAGCTGGCGGGCCTCTGTCATGCTCGCGACAGAGGCCGGATAGGCTCTCGTTGTGCTTATGCACACAGGCGCGCTCGCGATAGAGATCTGCCCCACAGAATTTGGCCTTCCAAGTTCTCTGTCACGCTCGCGACAGAGATGGGCTGACAAAAATTCACATGATAGAGTGCTCTGTCGCGCTCGCTATAGAGTTGAGTATCAGACCCTGTTACCGATTTTCCTCAGCTCTCCGCACATAAATCCTCACCAAAACATGCAATTAACCCATAAAACTACTACAGAATCATCAAAAACAATCCAAAACATAATACCTATCAAATTACCTAAGTTTTACACTTACACAAATGATTGAAAAGGTAAAAGGAGAACAATTAGCACAACAATTTTAAAACCCAGAAAATTCCTATTCATCACCTACAATCACACCCAATTTCCAACCTCAACTTGCCACATATAATCTCTACTACCAATCATCATTCAAAATCATCAAAACCCATCTTAATTACACATATACACATGCTTAAATTCTCCATTTTTCTAGACATTCATAACAAGTTTTCAAAATTACAATGAACACAAAGGCACATAATTTCCCGAACCTAAGTTTCCTTTGCTCCTAAAAGCTGAATTGACTACCCAACCCTTTGCTTCCTTACTCTTTCTCTAACTTCTCTTGTTTCCTCCTTACAAAACAAACCAACAATACCAATTTGCTAAAGACCCAAACACCTATCATCCAAACAACCAAGGAGAAGAAGAATAGAAAGAGAAGAGGAAGAAAGAACTAATCAATTACTTGAGCAACTCTTGAATTTGCCAAACCAACCAAAACACAGCAGCTAGGGGGGATGGATTTGGAACAAGAAAGAAGAAGAAGATGAACGTGAGGAAAGGGAGAGCTCTCCCACGTTCTCTCTCTTCCTTTATACCTCTTCAATCCATTCCTATCCCCAATGCCATGTGTCTCCACCCTAATGGTCCATTCAAGATTTTTATGTCAAACTTCCCATTTAATCCTTCAACTCATAATTCTTCTTGTATTTAACATATAACTTTATAAATCTTAACATTGGCCACATAAACAATTTTATTATTTCAATTTAGTCCCTATATCCATACTTCACAATTTACAATTGGCCGCCCTTGCCGAAACTTTTACATTAATTCCAAACACGTCCTTTCGGCACACCCAACACCACAATTTACATAATTTTGGTCACCACTGTTCCTAAGCATATACAAATCCGTCTAGGGTACATTTCGGGGTGTTACAACTCTTCCCTCCTTAAAGAATTTCGTCCTTAAAATTCACTTACATCGAAAAATCCGTAAACCATACTATAATTCGCTATCATTCATACAGATTATTACTATATCATCATATATCACTTACATTTTATACTTACGACACATACCTTTCATTTATTCCTGAACACTCCATGCTTAACATACTTATCGATTTTTACTTATTCCCATCACTATGTTCTTAAACAACTTCTTTCAATCATAGTAACTATACAAATCATAACCTTTACTTATTCGTAACCATACTCAAACTCATAAAACTGATTTAATCAAATCTCATAATTCTTCTCTCATTAACTTACGTTCAAATCAATCATATTCATCAAAACAATCATTACTTTACTACCATTCAAAAACCAAAACATAGACACTCAAAAACATATACACTTTATACCTGAACCATTTTACTCATGACATCTTATTATGAAGTTCCTTAATACGCTAAATGTATCAGATACACCAGTTAGTTTCTTCTCTTATAACACTCATGTCTTAATCAAAATCTTATCATATTCACTTACACAAGTGCCAAGATACTCCTTTCTTTTTAACTCTGACTATTTACACTTTACACCTTCCTTAACCTCCATTATACTCTTTATCAGCACACCTCTTCTTAATATCAAACACTCTATGTATACCCTATTAGCTTTCTCTCTAAATGAAATACATACATAGATGCTTTTCACATACAATTGAGGGATGCGGATGAAATGACTATGTACTGATTTATGTATGCAAAATGATGCAGAAATGCAATGTAAGCTACAATAATGCACTTTTCCCATCCCCATGCTTCAATATGCTCATTTCAAATAATTTCAGTGAGACAGTAGACAGACATACAGAGTGTTACCATGTTCTTATAAAATCCATATACTACTCCAATTTGAAATCACCAAATATCTCTTCCCAAGAAGTACTCACTTATCAACAAACTCAAGGACTCCTACAAAACTTTCTCCAATTATCCACATTATACTGAAGAGAATTCCTAATAGAATCTCTAATAATTCATCTAGCAAACACATTTAACTAATACCTACACATAAAAGCTTAGGACAGGCAGATCATGGCCTACCGAGCTAACACTTTAGCTAAACACCTTATCTTACCGGGGAAATTCCTATTCCCAACACATAAAAATAATGAGGACATCCGCTTTGGCCAATGTAAAACTATAGAAACACACTTCTAAACACCTAGTCGATCAGAACCGACTAAACGTATCCTCTGATACCACTAATTATAACAACCCAACCTATATGTAGCACATTGTATGCTAACATAGGTAGTGAGTGACGATGAGTAGAGGGTGCTACTGGACGGATACTCAACATAGCAGAGATAAAAATAAAATAATAAAATTCTTAAAATCAAAAACACTACTGACCCATACATCACAAACACAAACATCCCTTTCATACAACTATTCACTTAAGATATTTATAGCCCATCATAAATTATAGAACAAAACTTAATTATATTATAATTATTTACAAAATCTCAACCAACACTTTACAGACTCGTTGGCCAAAACTACTGCAGAACGGACGGAACTGTTATCTCCTTAACTTGACGGACGAACACCCGTACTAAGCATAAAGGCTAAGTGGGGAAAACCATATAATAAACAGCCACTCACAGTGGTTGTTGAAGCCACAAACACATGCATACATAATAATTATACAAGGTACACAAGTTAAAAGATACAATAAGTGCACATCATAAATTCTCATGCCATAACATTTGTAAATCATTGTATACATTCATCTTGCGCATCTCAAGCAATATATATACATTTAAACATTCAGATCATCTGTTCCTAGATCAAAATATATGTTTAAACATCATACCATTTACTCATTTTACCTAAGCATTTCCTAACTTTAGCTCCTCTTAAACTACAGATAGTCATATTATTCGTCTATTTAACATCCTTGACATTCTTATTCTCACATGTGTTCTTAATTCATGCCTAAAACAATCTTGTGACTTTAATAGGGATAATTCAATTGTTCCAACCATAATACATTTCAAAACTTTTAAACATATTACAATCTTAAGATTTGGCTCGGGCTTGAAATAAATATTTCAAGCTTCCTACATATCCTAGAAGTTTGAAACCAGAACCACGTAGTTCTAAAGATAATCCACATAATACAAATTCCTAAGTTATCTTTAATTCATTCTCTAGGTTCAATTATCCATTACTTGCCTATCTCACTTTACTTTAAGTTACTAATCAATATACACCTTACAATTCGCTTAGAGCTGAAAATATAATGTTTATACATATTCAATGCACAAAGGTTTCTTACATGACATTTTCGTATTAGCATCAAGGCCAAAATCCTGAAGGCAAAAATACATAGCATAACATGTATTATAAGTTCAAACATACAAGCACCTTCAATACATGCAAACGAATGCATCCATATAACTCATTTACTGATTATTCGACTATAGCAATTACACATATTAAACACTTCAATAATTCACTATAGTGACCTCATATAAGTGACCATACTCACAACTTTTAAACAGATTAATAGTGTGTATTTATCACATATATATCCTCGTGCAGTAAAAAATCCTTCATACATACTTACTAAAATAGGTATTTATAATAAAAGACTCATACATTCCATATATACATATACTTCCAATTATATACTTATAGTATAAAATGCATAAATTGTTACACTTCCTTTTATTTAACTGATGTTGGAATTAGAATGCATAGATACCCGAAGGTAATCTCACAATTTCACATAGGGGCCCATATCGGATCCAAGAATGCATAGGTGCGTAAAGCACTAGCTCAGATAGCAATTAAGCCACATTAGACAAAATGTTCACATTCATACAAAATGCTTATTCTCATACTTTCATGCAAGTTATCACATAAACTCATCAATTCTTTACTTATTATTTCATTCACATTCTTTTGTTCATTTATTGCCAGCTAAGTCAAGGCGGTGGATAACAAGCGAACACATTAGTAATCGAAGTCACAAACAAAAGCAATTTCTTTCCTTTTCATTCAAAAACATTTTCACATTGGGGATCTTAAACAGGATCCAAACTGATAAGGATCGCGATGACCCAAACAGGGACCTGATCAGGGTCCAGAACATATTGGCTGCAGCTAAAAGAACTCTATAGGCATACGTATTTATCCACGATTGACTAACGCGGGCTACACATGTTAAATTCATCATATAATACTCATATCGTATTTACACTTTTTCTTTACAATATGTATCCTTCTTTTGTTCATATAGTCATTTATTTACATATTGTTCATATTTATCTAGCTCTGAAATTGTCATGCACTTTTTCCTGGATTAACATATTCATATAATCGTATACATAAATTCATACCAATACATTTCTTACACACATGTAAGCTTATCAAATACATTTACACTTTTTCATATATTTATATATATATTATCCAAGTGATGATTACAGATTAAATCTCATAATTCAATTATTAATCCCACGATAAAAAATATTATAATTCTTATGTTAAATCATATATGTATACCATAAGTGAGAAACCATGCAAAGTAAGATAAAATAGTCAACCTTAAAAAATAGGGTAGGGTTGCACTCGGGACGACCCGTCGCGCTCGCGACAGAGGCGAATCTTGTCCAATGCCGTGCTTGCGACAGCCTCAGTGCTCGCGAGGAGAGCTGGCGGGCCTCGGTTGTGCTAGTGACAGGGGGCAGGTAGGCTCCTGTTGTGCTCGCGCTTGTGATAGAGATCTACCCGACAGAATTTGGCCTTCTAAGCTCTCTTTCGTGCTCGCGACAGAGTCGAGTATTAAACCCTGTTGCCGATATTCCTCAGCTCTCCGAACATAAATCCTCACCAAAACATGCAATTAACCTATAAAACTACTACACAATCATCATAAACCATCCAAAACATAATACGTATCAAATTACCCAAGTTTTACACTTACAAAAATGATTGAAAAGGAAAAAGGAGAACAATTAGCACAACAATTTTAAAACCTAGAAAATTCCTATTCATCACCTACAATCACACCCAATTTCCAACCTCAAATTGCCACATATAATCTCTATTACCAATTATCATTCAATGTCATCAAAACCCATCTTAATTACACATATACACATGCTTAAATTCTCCATTTTTCCAGAAATTCATAACAAGGGTTCAAAATTACAATTAACCCAAAGGCATATAATTTCCCAAACCTAAGTTTCCATTGCTCCTAAAAGCTCAATTGACTGCCCAACCCTTTGCTTCCTTACTCTTTCTCTAACTTCTCTTATTTCCTCCTTACAAAACAAACCAACGATACCAATTTGCTCAAAACCCAAACACCCAACCTCCAAACAACCAAGGAGAAGAAGAATAGAAAGAGAAGAGGAAGAAAAGAACTGATCAATTACCTGAGCAACTCTTGAATTTGCTAAACTAACCAAAACATAGCAGCTAGGGGGCATGGATTTGGAACAAGGAAGAAGAAGAAGGTGAACGTAAGGAATGAGAGAGAGAAGAGCAGAATCTCTCCTCTATCACGTTCTCTCTCTTTCTTTTATACCTCTTCAATCCATTCCTATCCCCAATGCCATGTGTCACCACCCTAATGGTCCATTCAAGATTTTTATGTCAAACTTCCAGTTTAATCCTTCAACTCATAATTCTTCTTGCATTTAACATATAACTTTATAAATATTAACATTGGTGACATAAACAATTTTATTATTTCAATTTAGTCCCTAAATCCATACTTCACAATTTACAATTGGCCGTACTTGCCGAAACTTTTACATTAATTTCGAACTCATCCTTTCGGCACACCCAACACCACAACTTACATAATTTCGATCACCACTGTTCCTAAATATATACAAATCGGTCTAGGGTACATTTCGGCATGTTATAAACTTAGGGCAGGAAGAGGCCCATGACACTAGATATTATGACATGGGCACCCAATCAAAGCCAGTAGAGGCAACCTACCAGCAGCATCAGCCGAGCTTCCAGTAGGAGCATCCAGCTTACTTCCACCCAAGTTCCACCGGTACTTCGACCATGGGGCATCCACCTCCACAGCATAGCCACTTCATCCACCCCACTAAGAAACATTGGCTGTCACACTCTTTTCCATCCTTGACCAACTACAATGTCTACAGGAGACGTAGGTGGGGATACACCAAGACATATAGTGCCTCCAAGAGAGACGTAGGTAGTGATGCATCGGGAGATCCGACACCAGTACATGGAGACCAGGGCCTAGTTATTTAACATCCGATCATCTATAACCTCTACCAACACCATCTCGGATTAGGGGATGTAGCTACTTGATAAGAACCTCCAACGCGTGCAAAAGCACAAGGATGTAATTGGGGGTAGAGTGCCAAATGTCAGATGCATAGTGACGGAGTGACAAGAGGAGTTGAAGACACAGCATAAGTCCAGAGCAGGGCAGCTCGTGACACTAACCACTAAGCACACATAAGCACGACAAGACATTAGGCAAATAGCTAGCACCTTTGAGTATCCGATCACTCCAGTTGCAGTTGACTATATAGGCTACATACCTCAAGTCCCTCTAGTTCCTCTAAGTCCCTCCAGTTCCTCTAGGTCCCTCAGCTCCCCTAGCTTCCCCTAGTTATACTCCTTTGCCAAACTACACCCACGATCCCCTAGCTACTCTCCTCATTCACTGGGTTATAGGCTACTCTAAGTAAATTTTTTAGAGAGATATCTACTTTTTGCTTCTTTGTACAAGACATACTTTATATTATGGTCCTTGTAATTACTTTTTGCACAATACTTTTATGGCCAAAGGTGTATTTTTGCCCCTAACGTTTTTTCAAATGGGAAAATTTGTTCCTAACATTTTGTTAGGGGCAAATTTGCCCCTAAGGTTTGTAAAATGGGAGATTTTTGTCCTCACTACCAATTCCATCTAAGTTTGACCATTAAGACATTAGTTAACCACTGATATGGACATAGTAGGACACATATCGCGCATGCATTAGACACGTAGCGACATGTGGCGAGCGCGTCACAAACACGTGTGGGTTCTCTTGCTCTTCCCTTTCTCTCCCTCAATCAGATCTCATTTTCTCCATTACTGCCTTCATCAACTTCTCTCTCTTACACGCACCCACAGAGGTCAATTATTGAAAGACAAAAGAAGAAGCAATGATCTTAGTCAGTTTGTAGGGTAAGAGAAGTTAGAGAAATCGAGAAAAAAAGAAAGAAAAAGGAAAAGCCATTTTAGCCGGAGAAAACTAGAACGAAAGAGAAACCAAAGAAATCCCTCCCCCTCAACCAAAATTAAAATAAAAACAACGAAATTTATTAAAATTTATATGTTTTTGTATACAAGAAAGAAAAGATCTATTTTTTTTGGCTTTCCACTTCCATTTCTCTCTCTCTTTCTCTTACCCAAATTTTCTCTCTTTCCTTTTTTTTGAAGTTTTTTTTTGTTGTTTTTAGATTAGATTCATAGTTTATACATAAAACATTTGATTTTTATTTTTTGCTAATTGTGGGTTTTCAATTTTCGTCTTCCTCACAATCCCTTCTTTGTTTCGTTTCTCTTTTCTCCTTCTTTTAAATCCATAAGCAAAAGGAGCTGCTACCTTTGGTGGAAGAGGTAAATAAGTTAAGGAGCCAAACAGATATGCGCCGCAAAATATTACAAATGAAAACGAACCTAAATACAGACAAATCTGAAAAAAGACCATGGGGTAGATTCACCACCCGCAAAGAGAGAGAAATAGATGACGGCAGTAATAGAGAAAACGTGTTTGTCAAGCGCTCGCCACATGTCGCTGACGTGTCCAATGTATGTGCGACACATGTCCTACTCCTTCCACATCAGTGGTCAACTAATATCTTAACTGTCAAACTTAGCGAAAATTGATGATGGCACAAAAATTTCCCATTTTACAAAAGTTAGGGGCAAATTTGCCCCAAACAAAATCTTAGGGGCAAATTTGCCTATTTGGGAAAACATTATGGGGCAAAAATGCACCTTTGGACTACTTTTATCTTTAAAATTTGCATATATGATTTACATGCTTGTATATATACTATACTTTGTTAATGGTTTTAATTATTTGCACTCCATCACAATCGTTATGTTAATACGAGTATTAATTATCATTATAACTAATCAACCAGTATAACCTGACTTAATCATAAGATAACCAAACCAGACATAATGACCACAAGAACATACTAGACCATGGAACATACTGCATGTTCAAGTGATACGCATAATAATATACACATTAAGTTGACAATTTCACTCATCCTATGTAGGGGGCACCCTTACATCACGTGTGTTCGCCAAACCATTGCTATGTCACTCACAAGCTTTGCCAATTGTAAGGGGCAAGCTAATAAGCTTTTCAAGCTTATTATATTTTTTTAATCTTATAAGTGGACCGGTGTAGCCTTACGACTAGCCACCAAGGGGACACGTTTTTTGCTGCAGAGGGCAAGTAGTCATACATTGGCTTCAAATAGAAGCAACTCCAATATGCAGAAATTTTTTCCAACAATCTCTAGCTTGGGGAATTGTTTACAGCAAAGTCCTCTCAAAGTCTTTTTGGAGCATCAATTCTTCTTAAGAGGCATCAAATTCAACAAAGTTCTCTTATGAGGCAAGAGAAAGTCTCTCATGAACGTTTGGATTTGCTAGGCACGATCACAATTCGAACATTACATAGCAGAGTTTGCCATAATTCCTATAGTGTATAGTCATAGTTAGGCATCATACTATGGAGTTCACCATAATTCTTATAGTTGTAAGCCACAGTCATAGTTTGGGCATTAAACTTCCAGTCTGCCACAAAACCTACATGGCACAATCATAGTAAAGTATCAAATGATGGGTTCACCATAATTCATAGAGTTGGAAGGCACGATCACAATCTGAGGATTAGACTGCAGAGTTTACCACAATTCCTACAAGGCACGGTCACAGTATAGGCATAAAACTGTAAGGTTCACCATAATTCCTAGAGTTGTAAGGCACAATGATAATTCGGTCATTAAACTACAAAGTTTTCCATAATTACTGCAAGGCACAGTCACAGACTAGGCATTAGACTATTTGATTTGCCACAATTCTTGGAGTTACAAGGCAAGATCGCAGTCCGGGCATTAGACTGCGACGTTCGCTACAATTCCTGCATGGTAGAGTTATAGTTAGGCATCAAACTATAGGGTTCACCATAATTATTTGAGTTTCAAGAAATGGTCACAATCCAAGCATTAGACTGTGGAGTTCACCATAATTCCTGCATTGCACAGTCCTAATCAGGCATTAGACTGTGGGGTTCACCATAATTTTTGGAGTTGCAAGGCATGATAATAGTTTGACATTAGA
Organism: Excoecaria cochinchinensis; assembly: GCA_947683425.1. Lineage (NCBI taxonomy): Eukaryota > Viridiplantae > Streptophyta > Magnoliopsida > Malpighiales > Euphorbiaceae > Excoecaria > Excoecaria cochinchinensis. The sequence goes on along the minus strand of CANTUQ010000148.1, from coordinate 8,493,641 downwards.
CTGTAAATTTTGCCATAATTCTTGCATGGCATATTCACAGTCAGGCATCAGACTTAGCGTTCACCACAATTCTTGGAGTTGCAAGGCAAGGTTGCAATCCAGGCATTAGACTATGGAGTTCGCCATAATTCCTACATGGCACAGTCACAATCAGGCATCAAACTATGGGTTCATCATAATTCTTGGAGTTGCAAGGCACATTCATAGTTCAGGCATTAGATTATGGAGTTCGCCATAATTTCAGCATGGCACAGTCACAATTAGGCATCAGACTATAGGGTTCGCTATAATTCTCGGAGTTATAAGGCACGGTCACAGTTTAAGCATTGGACTGTAGAGTTTATCATAATTCCTGTATGGCATAGTTACAATCTAGCATCAGACAGTGGGGTTTGCCAAAATTCTTGGAGTTGCAAGGCACAGTCACAATTTAGGCATTAGACTATAGAGTTTGCCATAATTCCTACATGGCACAGTTACAGTCAGGCATAAGATTATGGGATTCACCATAATTACTGTGGTTGTCAGGCATAGTCATGGTCTAGACCTTAGACCTCAGGGTTTACCATAATTCTTGTTAAAGCCCTCTCAAGAGGCCAGCTGGAGACTGCAAGATCAGGTCACAGCTTATACCAGTAAAATCTTCTTAAGAAGCAAATCAGGGTCCGGCTTCTCAGGTAATTGTTTCTATCCTTTCTCTAAAATTTGGCTCAGCTAGGCATTTATTGTGCTTGCCTCCCTAAAATTGGGGGTAACTGTAGACATTAGGTTGTGAGGTGACTTTTGTCAGACTTACCTAATAAGGAAACCACTTCTCTTATAAAGATAAAGAATCAAGAGGTTCAGGGTTTCTCCACATTTTCACACCTTTTCAAAATAATTTTGGTCTTCTAGGACCCATGACTCTCTTAATAGGGGCAATGGGTGACTAAACTCAAGTCACACACATGACTTGGTGTCACATCCATTATTAAGTGGTCCACACCCTAATAGGCTAGGAGAGCCAAGCCACACCAGTGATTTTTGAGTTATACCCTTGACTCGAAGTCAAGCCCGTGACATGGGAACTTCTGAAAAATTCTATAAAAGGCAGCTAAAAGGATGGAAATGGGGTGTCTTTGTTTTTAAGTTTTGCTTTTTTTCCTTGAGGTTGAAGGACTTTCATAGTGACTCATTGGCTTCTAATCTCCCTGGCTTTCAAGATTTTGAGTTCAAAGCTTCCATTTTTAAGTTTTGCTCTAAGTTGTTAGTCAAGAGAGATCTTGGAAGTCGAAAGTTTCATTGTTTGTTTAAGAAAAATACACTGAATGTAACACCCCTTACCTATACGTAGTAAATCATATCGTAACATGGCCGGTTCACCATATTGAGTGAAGGACACTACCAAACTACCCACACTCAAAAGACAACAAATAATAAAAGATAGAATTATAAAATTTCTTTCACTACAAAATCATTTTGTTTAATACATTTAACAAAGTTTTACAAAACAACTTTCACGATACTCATGAAACAGAATTACAATATCACTATACATAAGTCATTCATTTATATCACCAATTACATAATAAAAAGACTATTCAATAACTCCTACAGACACGTTGGCCTTGTCGGGTACAGGATGTCCTTAATGAAGCAACTCTATTCGAAACCTACACAGATGAAACACCATTGCTAAGTTTATAGCTTAGTAGGGAAAAATAATATGAAATGGACGACCACTCATAACGGTCATCAACAAATACACACAAACGATTCCAGTTTATAAATAGAAATAATAATCATAGTACTTAACAGTGATGTGTATATACGTTTACAACATATATGTGTTTACTTATTTAAATGGTCGTACACTTATCTAGTCGTATCATCAATCATGCTCTTTAAACATTTTTATAAATCACATCACATAATTTCATTTAACATATATCACATACAATTAGTCTTTTATATATATCGAATAATGTGAATTTCCTATTGCATACTTATTCGATTAATATTTTATCATACACAGCTTAATGAATACTTAACAATATTCATTTGTTCATAATGTTAACATTATTAATCATATATATATGTATACTTAATTCACAAAAACAATCTTAACATATTGAATACAACACCATTACAATTATTTATATATGAAATGCTTATTTTCTATATTAACTTTTAATAACTCCAATTATACGTTCATCTAAGGTTTATAAATGTATAACAACTTATTTAAACATTACTCATAAACATTCTCAACATATTAAACACAAATTATAGCAAATACCTAATTATATTACCTATAGATGAAATATTTGTTTCTATATTAACATTTTAAAACTTACAAGTTTATACAATCACTCATGCATATAAATTGCGTAATTTATCATAATATACATTCAAAGTCCATACATATAAGTACACTTATTTACCGATTTATATTTCATGTTATACACTTAATATTTTTTTTGCTTAATTGTTGCCTGCATTTCCAAGATGGTGGATAAGGGGAATTGGAACGCATAGGTACCCGAGGGTACTAGTGTTGTATTAATAACACTTAGACATAGGAATCCAAAACACATACGCTGCAGCAATAGAGGTCCCTATAGGCATGCATATCTATCCACGACTCATTAACGCAGGCTTATACTCATTTATGTTCCACTCTTAGGATATTCATATCGGTATCGCATTCCACATATTCACAACACTCATTATGATAATACAATGATCATATACACTTGTAGACTCATAACATAAAATTCTCGTATAAAATTCTTCATTTGTAATACATCAAACAAAAGATCCTTCCATATTATTATTACATCCTTCATAATATGTGTTACAATTCCAAATAATGTATTAACGTAACTCTATTAAACATTTCATAACCATGTTGAACAAATTCCACGATCATTTGATCCCTTACAAATATCTGATAATAATCACACTAACATCAAGAGTATATTTCTCATCTTACATAGTCATTCACTATAACACCCCTTATACCCCTTTCAGAGAATAAGAGAGTGTAGTAGAGTAAAGCACAAATCCAATAGTTAGAAATATAAAACTTCATCATTTCTTTACATTACACGAATAGCCTTATCATAATTAATATTAATTTACAATACCAAAAGATATTTTAGTATTAGACATGTTTGGAAATAGTATTAAAATATATAATTACAAGCCAAAAAATACTCAATACAAAACTTATGATAAAAGTAAACCCTACATGAAGGTTCTTTTACAGGTGTGTTGGCCTTGGCTAACGCAACATGTCCTTGGCGCTAACTTTATCTTCGGTATCTACGCGGATAGAACACCCATGCTAAGCGTAAATCTTAGTAGGGAAACAACATGAAATGGATGGCTACTCATAGCAGTCATCAAAACCATGCGCATATAATGAATGAACAAACATAAATCATAAACTGATATATATATTGCGTAACCATAACCTCAATATGAGCAAGATAGGGAGTAACAATACATCCGTAGTAATTACATTTTAGATCACAATAAAGTGCATTTAATAACAACATAAGTTGCCTGCACTATTCCTAAGGAAGTGGATAATGGGAAAAATACTGAACAAGGGTACCCGAAGGTACTGAATAGGGCTACCTGAAGGTACAATACATTTTAATTATATTTTTTTTTATCTCTTTTGTAATGAATAATGACCCAAACAGGGTTTCCCGGATAGAACGAGGGCAGCAGTAATCAGAGTCCCTATAGGAATGCCTATCTATCCACAATCCCAGTCTAAAGCAGGCAGGAGAGTATATATCAGGATTTTAATCACTTTATATGTTTATCATGTCATGGCATTAAGTAAAGATTTGCATAGCACATATATTCCTCATGTGGACAACTCACAGAATAGTACAGAAGCATAGTAAATATAATTTATTATTGTTAAATAAGCATTACATTTAATAGCAAAATTCATTAATAAATTCTGGAAAACAGGGGTCACACGGCGGTATGGAAAACCTGCCTGCCGTGTGAAATACTGGAATTCGGGCCTTGACAAATAGAATGCTTTTAAATGATGATAAGAACAATCTTGATTGCCATGTAAAAGACTCCATACTGTGGGCAAAAGATCATGACCGCCATATAAGAGACTCCACAAGGTGGGCAAAAGATCCTGACTGCCATGTGGGACGCTGGAATTTAAACATTGTCAAACAAAATGCTTTTACACAGCGGTAAGGACACTCCTAACCACCATGTGACATGCCACACGGTGGGCAGAAATGTACTGACCACCGTGTGGGATGCTAAAATTCAAATGTTATTGGACAGAATGCATTTACACGGCAGTGAAGGCTAAAGTGCCCGCTATATAAGGCAACGGACCGCCTTACTTCTACACAGCTACCTCGTTTTTCACTAAAATGCAGTTGTGTTTTCAAAAGCACAACTGTGCTAATCTCGAAATTTGACATGCTCTGTTTTTCCATTCTTATATCCCCCAAACAGCACCAACACACTTCTCTCACACAAATGACACGTCAAAAATCATTTCTCATACACAAACAACTTCTCAAAGATCTCTATAACATTCATAGATATAGAAAAATACTTCATCATCTCAAAATCAGAATTAACCATAAATTCAACACAAAAGATGAAGAATTCCCAAACCTCAAATCACTCCTTCCTTCATCTTTATCACCTTTTTTCTTCTTCTTTCTCCTTTTTCTTCCCTTCAGCAGCTACTTCTTCAAGTTCAAGTATGAAAAACATATTAACTTCATATAAACACAAAACTTGCACTCTAAACATTCAAGAGGAAGAAGATGATGAATAACATAAAATTCTTACCTTGTCTAGATAAATCCACTATAATAACTAAATATCTAGCTTGAATTCCACTTGAAACCAAATTTAATAAAATTTTGTTGGGGGTCAAAAGATGGAGAAAGGCTACCTTGGAGAAGGAAGGTCGGCTGGCTATATTCTTTCCCTTGGCAGCCAACTTCTTCATGGCTTATCATGGCTTATAAAGCCATGAAGAAGTTTCCTCCTAAGTCTAGAATTGATTTGTATCTTAGTGTGATTGGTTCCTCTTGTCTTTTTGCTATTTAATCCTTCTTCATATGTAATTTCCTACATTTAACTATTGATTACATAATTTTATTCATAGGCACTTTTACCCACTCAATTAATAGAATTACATCCACATGCTGTTATAATTAAGTCCTCACATGTGAAATTACTAAATTAAGCTCTTCAATTAGATTAATTTCCATCAAACAAATTAATTCCAATTATGTATTAACTTATAAACACAATTATTCACTTTTACCCTTTAATATATTCTTGAGCATGTCTAAAACTACTAGGGTGCAAGTTGGGACATTACAATTCTCTCCCTCTTACAAGAATTTTATCCTCAAAATTCATACCTGTATTGAATAGCTGGGGGTAGTGATCTTTTATTAAAGCTTCTGGTTCCCAAGTTGCTTCTTCCATACCATGGTACTGCCAGAGCACTTTCACTAAGGGAATTTGTTTATTCCGAAATTGTCTTACTTCCCGAGCTAGAATAGCTTTAAGCTCTTCATCATAAGAAAAATCTGGTTAAACTCGTATATCCTGTACCGAAAGAATATGTGACTCGTTTGAATGATACCTTCAGATCATAGATACATGAAACACATCATGAAACTTAGCCAATTCTGGTGGAAGAGCCAATCGGTATGCTACTAGACCGATTCTTTCCAATATTTCATACGGACCAATAAACCGTGGACTAAGTTTTCTTTTCTTTCCAAAATGAAGTAGCTTGCACCATGGAGATACTTTTAGGAATACTTTGTCCTCGATTTCATACTCAATATCTTTTCTCTTCAAATCAGCGTATGATTTTTGTCGATCACAGGCAATTTTTAATCATTGTTGAATCAATTTAACCTTTTCTTTCGTGTCCCTTACAATATTTTGCCCGATTACTTTGTGCTCATCCAATTCAGTCTAGCATACTGGAGTTCTACACTTCTTGCCGTATAGTGATTCATATGGGGCCATGCCAATACTTGACTGATAATTGTTATTATGGGCAAATTCCATCAAAGGAATATAACTATTCTAACTACCAGAAAAGTCTAATACGCATCCCCGTAGCATGTCTTCTAGAATCTGTATCTTTATTTCAGATTGACCATTAGTCTGCGGATGGAATGCTGTGTTAAAATGGAGTCGAGTGCCTAAAGCTGACTATAATTCTTTCTAAAACCTGGATATAAACCAAGGATCTGGATCAGACACAATGGATATCAAAACACCATGCAACTGAACAATCTCGTTCACATATAACCCAGCTAACTGATCCATAGGATAATTAACTCGAACCGGTAAGAAATGAGCTAATTTAGTAAGTCTATCAATAATCACTCAGGCAAATCATGCTTCTTCTGTGTAAAGGGAAGGCAAGTTACAAAGTCCACGGTGATATTATCCCATTTCTATTGCGGTATTAGGATGGGATTCAATAAACCCGATAACATTTGATGTTCTGCTTTCACCTGTTGATAAATTAGAAATTCTGACATATATTTAGCTACGTCCCTTTTCATACCTGGCCACCAGTAAAACTATTTGAAATCTTGGTACATCTTATTACTTCCAGGATGTATAGTGAATATCATATTGTGAGCTTCATGTAATAATTTCTTCTTTTAACTCATGGTCAGCTAGTACACATAACATGTTCTTGGAATTTAGGCTTCCATCATGTTTTATTGAATAGTCAGTCTTGTCTCCATTAAAGACTGATTGCATAATTTGTTATAGCCTGGCATCATCTTTTTGAGCATTAACTATTAACTGTCTCAGTCCAGGTTTAGCTATAAATCAAGCTATTTATCAGGTGCAAATTTCCATCTGCTGTGTTGTATTGACAAAGCAGAAAGCATCTTTCTACTCAAGGCATCAGCTATCACATTAGCCTTTTCAGGATGATAACCAACAATACAATCATAATCTTTGAATAACTCAAGCCATTGTTGCTGCCTCAAGTTAAGTTCTTTCTATGTCAACAAGTATTTGAGGCTCATGTGATATGTAGAAATCCTTCATTTCTCACCATACAGATAGTATCGCCATATCTTTAAAGCAAAAACTATAGTAGCTAATTCCAAATCATGAGTAGGATAATTTTGCTCATGTATTTTCAATTGTCTTGATGCATATGCCACCACCTTGCCACCTTGCATCAGTAAATATCCCAGACCATTCCTCGAAGCACTAAACATTACATATTCTTTACTCGGAGTAGGTTGTGTCAAAACTGGTACTTCAATAAGCATCTTCTTCAATTGATTGAAACTGTCCTGACACTCATTACTCCATTGAAACTTTATTCCTTTTCGAAGTAATCTAGTAAGGGGAAAAGCTATTGTAGAAAACCTCTTTATGAATTGTCGATAATAACCTACTAGCCCCAAGAAACTTCTTACTTCTGGCACATTCTGAGGTGATTTCCAGTTCAAAATAACTTTAATCTTTGTAGGATCGACTCTTATGCCTTCAGCAGACACAATATGGCCCAAAAATGAAACTTCTCTAAGGTAAAAATCACATTTACATAACTTGGCATAGAGTTGTTTCTCTCGCAAAGTCTATAACAAAATTCATAGATATTGTTCATGTTCTTATTCATTCTTGGAATATACCAAGATATCATCAATAAACACAACTACGAACTGGTCAAGATAAGGTCAGAATGTTCGATTCATCAAGTCCATAAATGTTACTGGTACATTAGTCAACCAAAATGGCATTATTAAAAACTCGTAATGACCATATTGGGTCCTAAATGCAATTTTTGAGACATCTTCATCTTTTACCCGAAGTTGATAATATCCCAATATAAAATTAGCCTTGGAAAAGACACTGGCCCCCTTTAACTGATCAAAAAGACCTTTTATTCAAGGTAAAGAATACTTATTCTTTACAGTCACCTTATTGATTTGCCAGTAATCGATACACATCCGTAGAGTACCATCCTTCTTTTTCACAAATAAGATTGGTGCACCCCAAAGAGAAACTCTAGGTCTAATAAATCCTTTATCCAAGAGCTCCTGCAATTGAACTTTTAATTCTTTTAATTCAATTAGAACCATCCTGTAGGGTGTAATAGAGATAGGAGCTATCCCAGGTAAGATCTAAATTGACAAATCTACTTCTTATTCTGGAGGAAGTCCGGGTAACTCCTCGAGAAACACATCCAGGAATTCTTTCACTACTGGTATATCCTCCAGTCTAATGTTATCCCATTTAGAATCAAGCACTAATACCAGAAAAGCCTTACACCCTTTCCTAAGATATCGATGGGCTTGGATGGCCGAAATTACACTAGACATTAGGCTAGACCGAAGGCCATTCACTACCACACTTGGCTGGTCAGGACAATGGAGTACGACCATTTTCTTACCACAATCAACAACGGCCCGATGTTTTGACAACTAATCCATTTCCAATATCATATCAAATTCATGAAAGGGTAGAGCAATTAATTTAGCAAAGAATTCTCTATTCTGGATTACTATAGGACAATTTCTGTATAGGATTTAATTTGACGAGCATAAATTAATTGGGCTAGAGATTCTAAGGAAAAAGAAATAAAAAGGTTAAATTGATTTAGTAACGGTTGAAAACTGCCATTGATCGACAAAAATCATATGCTGACCTGAAGAGAAAAGATATTGAGTATGGAATCGGGGATAAAGTATTCCTAAAATTATCTCCATGGCTCAAGGTACTTCTATTTAAAAACAAAGGAAAACTTAGTCTATAGTTCATTGGTCCTTATGAAGTCCTAGAAAGAATTGGCCTAGTAGCATACCATTTGGCTCTTCCACTGGAATTGGCTAAACTTCATAATGTGTTTTATGTCTCTATGCTACGAAGATACCGTTGAAATGAGTCGCATATTCTTTCGATACAAGATATACGGATCCAACTAGACTTTAATGTAACACCCCTTACCCATATGTAGTAGATTACACCATAATTGGGTGAGTTACTATGATCGGTAAAGGATGCCACACAACTATACATATAGGAGGAACAATAACAACTAATGAAAAACTGAAATATAAAACTTCATAATTACTAAATACTTTCACATATTACAATTACAAAGTTCACGATTTTACTTTGTACATATTTTTCTTCTAAGTTTCCCTACACATTAATCATATTACAAATAAATTAATATTATTGAAACCAATTCTATCTACATATAATTAACTAACACAAAATCTATTTACTGAACTCTTACAGACTTGTTGGACTCAACTGATGCAGATTATCCTTGTCAACACCTCTATCTCAGAAACCTGCACGGATGAAATACCCGTGCCAAGCTCAAAGGCTTAGTGGGGAAAAACATTTATGAACAACCACTCATAATGGTCCTCAATGCATATCATCATACACATGAAGCATATTTATAATAGAATAACAACATATATAATAAACATAACAAATAATCATTGCATGGTATTCATTAAAATCCTTCACATTAAATCATGTTTACTTAATCATATATTTCATATAGATCATTATGTTTTTTCCTAAATTCATATATACTCTTTTAATCATGTAGAGCCCTGCCTTTTCAAAGAGGTGGATAATGGGGTTGAAAGGTATAGGTACCTGAGGGTACTTTTGTACAAAGGGATCCCACCAGGGATCTAATAAAACACATAGGGATCCACAATCGAAATCCAAACAAAGGGGAATCCACAATTGGAATTCCAAACAAAGGGGAATCCATAATCAGAATTCCAAATAAAGGGCTGCAGCAACAAAGGACCCTATAGGCATGCCTACCTATCCACGACCCGACTTTTGTAGGCAAAACATTTATTTAATCTAGTTAAATCATGATGTGATTGCATTTGCATAGTTTATTTCACAAAATAATTCCATACATATATAATCCATTTAATGAGCCAAACAATCATCATTTAATTCATATATCATAACATCAAAAATAATATACACGCGCTTAACATTTCAATTAGCAATTTTAACCTAGTTGCATTGCTCATAAATAACTAATATCGCATGCCAAGTCATTTTTAACCTTATTGTAACATCCCAAATAAGGGCCTAGTTGGAATTTTATGTTTAATTGGATAATTAAGGGTATTTCGATAATTATGCAGGTGAAATTGGAATTAAATAAGGACTAAATTGGAAGAGATTTAAAGTTTTAAGTGAAAGAATTTTTATTAGTGATTTATTTATTTCGATTCTGTATGTTCCGTTTTCTCGAGTGTGCTCGTGTTGTGAGTACGTTGCGCTCCGGTATCCTTCCAACGGGGGTATCAGGGTGTTACACTTATTCAATAACCTTTTTTTATTAATTATACCCTTAAGTACTTCAATAATTACTCATGTTCATAACCTATTCACTTATGTTTCCAAGTGGTAACCACTCAAAAATTCATCATACAGCTCTAGACATGTATTGGATAAGTTTTGAAAGTTTCAGTGAAGTTCGGGTTCGATTCGATGTGAGAAATGGAAAATATAGTCAAAGCAAGGGGTGAGGGACGGCAACACCTAAGGGATGGGTGTCCCACACTTAAGGGATATGTGTCCCACACCTGAGGGACGAGTGTCCCATAACAGCCCTGCAGCAACTTTGTTCTACCAAAATAGTATAAAACTTCAATTAAATCCTACAAAATCACAAAGGAAACGCCAATTGTAATCAAAATGGTCTTCTGAAAAATAAAACCTCACAATGTTAGCTTTCTAATGGATCAAAATTCAAGTAAATTAGAGCTTAAAATAGGGAGATATGCCCAGATTTGTCTACACTACTCTAAAGACCTGCCTAGAACATTTAGCTACGGGAATGAGCAATTTTGAAGCCCTTAGAGTCCAAAATAAATTATAGCTATTTCTATAAGATTTTTATCCAAAGAAGTCCCGGTTATAATCAATTTAGAATCATGCAAATTGGAGTTTCTAGTCTCGACTTATGCTCAAAAAATTTATTAATGGTCATTCTACCCCTTTGGATAGAACTGCACTATATAAATCAATTAACCTAAATTCAACTAATTTCACACAATCAATCCACTAAATTCAATCCAAATAAACATAACATATACACAAAAATATAAGAGTATTCAATTTATTAATAAATGTTCAAAAGCACAAAAATACACACAATAATCCCAAACCTATTTTCCTTTGCTCCTACTTGGTTTACTTGTGCTTCCATCTCCCACCTGTTCCTTTCCCTTAGCCTTTTTACTTGATTCTCCAACTACTTAACAATTAGTCACAAATCAATAACCTTCTCTGTAGAATTATCTCACTCAAAGATGAAGAGAAAAAAATAAGATGAAATGAAGAATTAGTTACCAATAATCTTCAATTCAACTTCACCTAGTTTAGCTACCTTTCTCTTTGAATTCTAACCTATTACTTTGTGAACATGAAGAATCCTTCATCTAATCCCTTTAGGATTGCTGGCTAAGTGACTAAAGAGAATAATTGTAACACCCCAATACCACTCGGGAGGAATATCGGGATGCTACAGACACAACACTGCGCAAACATATAAACACTCATGCACGAACAATGGCGGAAGTAAACTAAAATATATAGTAAGCGGAAGCATATAACAGGTCAAAGCATACTTGCATAAGTAGTACTTACAATATTACTTGCCTTTCTTACATATAAAAAACTTTATACAAGAATTCTATAAAAAAATAATACTATAATCAATACAAAAAGAAACCTTACAAAACTAAAACTCCTAGTGGCCAGCAGATGCGGAACTCCCGAAACTGAACTGATCCTGCAAACCTACACGGAAACAAACATCTGTGCTAAGCGATAAAGCTTAGTGGGGATGTACAAAAGCAAAAGACTTCTAATGAAGTCACAAAATATACTAATATGCAACAAAATAGCACACACACTTCCATCATACTTCAATAAGCTTCAACAAGTACATAAACATATATCAGATTAAATAATCACAAACATGCCCAAGATTCACTACATGTACAGTTACTAATACACAAATTTGAGTACACAAGACCTTATCATAATCCTTATAAGGTAAACAATACTGAACACTAATAAACAAGGGGAAACATGAACACCTAACAGATACTTCTACTTGCAAACTCACAATCACACAATAACTAAAGTTTGAGATCATATTCATGGTGGATACGGGTGCTTAAAATACTGACTAGCAGTATCAAACGATTGAAGACTAAAAGATTAAAATATCAGAAGATCGAAGTCTAAAAGATTAAAATATCAAAATACTGGAGTCTAAAACTTTCCAACGCTCGAAGGTACAAACAATAGACCCAGACAGGCCAATAGGAGCAGCTGCAAAACTCTAACCCTTAATAAGCATGCTTATCTATCCACTACTATGACCATTCAGACTCAAAACCAACACTAGGTCACAATAACTCAATCCATACACAACTAAACGTACATATAACATGATATTTGTACATGATTATAATACATATAAACTTACTATGCGTGTACATACATTAACCAATGGAAGGCTATACGCAATTAAGATGAACAAGACTTAAATTATAACTCTGCACAAAGTCGCGCTCGCGACAGAATGCAAAGAATAGCTTCAGTCACGCTCGCGACAAAACCTAACACAACTGATGTCGCGCATGCGGGCCTCGTTTCTCTTGCGACAGAATGCCAAAGTGACTTCTATCGCACCCGCGATAAAACTCGCGCTTGCGACAAAACTAGCATAGCTCGGCCATGAACGAGAGAGCTCGGTAGGCTCGGTGATGCTCAGCATATAGTGGCCCAAATACCGGGTTAGAAGTGTACAGTGAATGTTTACAGTGTCTTTATGATGACTACAGTGTAGAGTAGAGTATTGAGTGATGCTAATAGTAGTGAAGTTTAGTGTTAAGTGTGCTTGAAGTATAACAATCCCGGGATAGGTGACCTTGGGTTAGCTATACAACGAACCCAGCTGTCGTTTTTCAAAAAAAAAAATTATTTTGCAAAATTGATTTGTGGGCCGTCAGGAGTCTAAAAGTGAAATTTGAGCTGGAAACGAAGTCATATAGGCCTCCAAAAGTCATTCTTAAGTTAACTTATAGTTCGATTCAAATTGAACAAGGGTTTGACTGAGATTTGACTGAATTTTTAAAAATTGTTATTGAGCACTAAAGGGTGTAGTGTGGGAAGTGTAAAGGCACAAAATTATTTTCTGTAATTTTTGACAGCATTAGAAGTTGATTTTATAGCAGAACAAAAAGTGGTTGAATCGGACCAGTTTAAGTGAATCGGGCCCCAAATGCACTCCAATTGATCTGAAAATTTTTAGAGAGACTATTTTTGATGTTTTAAGAACAATGGAATTAGTTGGGAGTGAAAATAAGGTGAGGAACACATAGATTCCTTAAAATAGTGGAAATTGATCGAAAAATTAAAATTTTAGTTCAAATCGGTTGGACCACTTCGGTTTAATTTTCGCATATATAAGGGAAGGAGTGGCTATATTTCTCTAGAGAAATCCAGCCAAAATAGCCCCTCATCTCCCTCATCAAGGATGAACCTTTCTTCTCCCTTTCTTCTCTATTTTTCTTTATCTTTCCTCCAATATTTCTCCAAAATCCAACCTCCCATACAAAGTTCAGCTCCTCTATAATCTAGAAATCAAATTTGGAGTCCATTTGAAGCATTGGAAGTGGGAAAATCTAAGGGTACAAGGTTTAGGGTCAAATTTGAGGTATGTGTTTTAGGTATTTTTAATTAGGTTTATTGGTCCCTATGGGGGTTTTCAAGGGTATAGATTATGATTATGAAGTTATTTTGTTAAAAAGAAGTATAGATTTGATGATAATCCAATGTTTGGATTCAGCCTACATAGAAAATCAAGGTAAGGAAGCTTGTGCTCAAGCCAAAGGGAACGAAAAGGAAGTCTAGAAGGTGTAGAACAAGAGATTGAGGTTTGTGGTTACAAAATCCCTCTATTTCCATTATTTATGTATGAGTTTTAGGTTATGTTTAAGTGTGAACATGGGATTTAAGCATGAGTAATTGAAACTAACTTGATAAACATGATTAGTGGACTTAAATAAGCATGAATATATGTTAAAAATAAATTAAACAAATATGGATAGGGATACCCTAGTGAGGCCAAATGGTTATATGTGAATTTTATGCATGGTTAAGGGTGATTATGGCATGTAATTGGTGTTTATGACATGTATAACATGAGATGTAGATCATTGAGTGGCTAAATAAAATTAAACTGGACTTTATGAAAACTTAACACCTTGGCCAAGTTGAACCTAAGGGATTTTTATTGTGTATTTTGATATTTAATGGCATATAATTGCATAAAATGACTAAATATTGATAAAGGAGTGAGTATGCAAAATTATAAGTGAAAATGATGTGTATGCCGAAATGTACAAGTTGACATAATGTGGAATTTATGTGAATTTTGATGATATATTACCCTTAGTAGTGTCTGGTAGTGAAATATGGTGCAAGATATAATTGTCTAGCCATAGGAATTTCACACCGCGGTACGAGTCATGGCGACTCACTATTGATAGGCCAATAATGGTCCGTCACAGTGTACAGTGCTTAAAAGAGATCAGTGTAATGTAGTGCAGTGAAAATGGTCCTATTGGAGCCGTTCTATAGTGTAGTGGATCTGTGGAGTCCACATCCCGCATATCTGGTCAGTAGATTTTCTACTGGGTGTATACTAGGGGCATAATGATAATTATATGACAATATTGATTAAGATAATAATAAATATGAAAATAAGTGAAAATAAGACTAAATTGGAATAAATAGAAAATTTAGGGGTAAAATGGTAAATTTGCTTTAAGTTGGTAAAAAGTGGTAAAATTAGGTAAAAAGTGTAATTATAAGGGTAATTTGGTAATTTGGACAAAATATAAAGTTAAAATGGTAATTTAGTGTAAAAGAGATAAATTGGGGACCTAAATGTAATTTGGTGAATTTATATGATTAAAAGTGGAATTTAAGTGTAAAAAGGGTAAATTGGTAATTAAAGGAAATTAAAAGGGGTAAAAGTAGAAATTAAGAATAAGTAAGGTTAAAAGTGTAAATAAAGTATAATGAAGGGTATTTTGGTAATTAAGTGAAAAATGGGGACATAAATGGAATTAGTGTAAAAGAAGGGATTGGATGGAACTATGGTAAAAGTGGGGACATGGATGTCATTAATGGAAAAGATGTGGACATAATTGGAAACCAAGGAAAAAGATTAAAGATTTAAATGTAATTAATGAAATAATAAGTTTAATAAAATGAATAAAATGTAATTAGTGAATAATATGATTTAATGTCTAATTATGTAATTAACTTGGTGGAATAATTGATTAAATTAGATTAATATATATTTGGAATATAATAGTTTAATTAATTGAATAATAATTAGTAGTTGAAATTTATGGATTTGTAACCACCACTGGACATATTAATGCTCAGCACGTAATTTATTTTTTACTGCGTGTAGGTACGCCGTAGGTTGGAGCTAGCATACCTCAGTCAAGTTTGAGCAAGCCGCAAGGAAGAAGTCAAGTTATTTTTGTATGTTATAGTTTATGTTGCCATGTATATAAAGATTTGGGTTTGGAATATGTGATGGTTTATATGTATTATGTATGTGAATGGTACGACTTTATGGATGGATATTTTTGGACTGTGATTGGTATGGTTTGGATGATATTATTGTTGTGCCCTTGCCGGGGCTGTGGTTGTTTGCAATTGTAGGTTTGGGTAGTGAGAATTACAAGCCGTTATACTGCCGATTTTTTTACCAAATGAATAGTAACCTTAGACAGTTATAAGTCAATCGGCAAACTAAGTTATAAGTTAAAACTTTTTAAGTGAGTTTATGCTAAGTGTAGGAAAAAAAAATTATTTAGTCTCCAATTGGTTAAACCTTAGGTCGACCTTAGAACGATCATAGTGTAGTTAAGTCAGCAGTATACGTATAGGGTATAAGGGTGTTACATTTATTTTGGTATCAGAGCGCGGTTTAGGCAATTCTAATATCGTAGTGGGGTTTGTTTAAGTGTATATACATGCCAATGAAAGTGAATATTATCTTATGGTACTGATGTATGCTTGCTCCTTTGCTTATAGTGTATGATGGCGTCCGAACGAAGTTATAGTGTTGGTGAAGATTAAAGTGGAGCCTCGGCAAGTGTTGGTCGTGTCGGGACTCCACAATAGCAGTCGACATCCCCAGTGGTTCCTCCTCCTCCGCCGCAGGCTGAATTTCTGAACATAATAGCGGATTTTATTCAGCATCGCATTTGAGTTGAACAGGCCCAGCAGCTACCAGTGCCAGTGCAACCACCTACTCCGCCTCAAATGAAGCCTATTTTGGAGCAGCTAAAGAAAATGGGGGTCGATGATTTCTTTGGACATGACCCGATGACTCCTGAGCAAATGGAAGAGTGGTTATTCCATATTAAGAGATTATTTGAGATTCTGCATAGTACACCGGAGGAGAAGTTTGAAGGGACTGTTGCGTTGCTTTAGGGACCAGTCTACTTTTGGTGGGATTCAATGAGAAAATATACCCCAACTGACCAGTTGACCTGGGAGTATTTCCTTGAACAGTTTGAGAAGATGTCACACCCCAAATCGGGCCTAGTCGAAATTGGCAAGTTAAGTTGGATAAGTGATGGGTATTTTGATAAATTGTGCATGTGGAATTTGAGTAACTAAGCACCTAATGGAAAAGATAATTAAAGTTTGTAAGGAAAGAATTATACTCGTGAGTAAAGTGCAAGTTTGTCAATGGATTAAAGAGTAATAAGACAAGATATTTTGGTTGGAGCCAATAGGAGGCTGCCATGTGCCTTGGTAGGTGGGCAATTAGTGGGAAAAGAAGAAAAAGAAAAAAAAAATGAGAGAGGGAGGAGCAAATCACGTTTTACATTCTGCTCTCTCTCTCCTCTTCCTTGCTCTTCTTTCTTTCCCTTTCTCGTTTCTTATTCTCCCTTCCTTGGCTGTGTGTGAGTTGGTGTCTTGGTAGAGCTTGAAGATTGCTTGAAGAGGTAAGTTGGGGTTAGGGTTTCCTGCATGTTCTTCTTCTTCCTTTTCTCCTGGTTTTGCTATTTTGAGTTAGGGTTTTTGGAAGAGTAATTCTGGGTTTTGTTTGTGCAAGTTTGTGGTGGTAAGAAGAAGTGTAAAGGCAAGGAGAAGATTGAAGAGTGAAGATCCGCTGGGTTGTGCTTCAAAGAGGTTTGGGAGCTTTACTTTGTTATGTTTGGTTTGGTTTGGTTTGGAAGTTTGGGAAAATTGCAATTACTGGGTTTTTGTTGTTTGATTAGCTACTGTGTATTTATTTTATTTGATTCTTTTGATGATGAGTTAATGTATTGATATTGCATGTTGGAATTTGAATGAATGGGTTTTGTTTGTGGTTAATGTATGAAGATTGAGAATTTGAAAATGGAATTGAGGAGAATTTGAGCTTACTGTCATGTTTTCTGGATTTTGATATTTTGGAGTTTTAATTTGGCTATTTCCTGTTTTGGATGGGTAATTGTTACGGGAGTGTTTTGTATTAATTATGTTGGTTTTTGCGTGCTTGAGGAAGCTAATTTCAGGTAAGAATGATTTGGATTTGAGTTGGGTTGTGTTCTGGGAATTCTTCGGAAATTGATCGGGGAGGAAGAGGGCTGTGAGCCGCTCACGAGATGTGAGCAACGCTCACGAGTCGTGAGCAACCTTCATGACTCGTGAAGGTTGCTCAGGACTCCCACGGCTTTTCGGCTTTTCTGTTTTGCCCTATTCCCCACGTGACCAATTTGTATAAAATGATTTTCAAATGCTTTTTATGGCTTTTTCCTCTACTGTGTGCTATATTACCTTGCTTATATGAATGATTATCTTAATTTATTTGCGATTAATAATATGTTATCAATGATAAGTTATATGTGGTATTTTGGAATAAGTTTTGGATTATAGTGATCCTGTTAAATGATTGTTGGATTTAAACTGTATGGTTTGGATTTAGATATGTTAAATTTTATGATTTGTATTGCATGTCGTATTTCGAATGCGAAGGAATTATGAATGCCAAGTTTCGGATTGTTTAGTCCCGAGCATGTTATATTAAAATGTAAAATATGTTATGCATATCTTTAATCAGATCCTCTTCTAGGAATAACATGCTATGTTTAAGTGTATATTGTATCATTCCATGATTAAGATTAATCATTGGCATAACATGGTTCCACATTTAATTCTGATATGTTTTAGAATATTGAATAGTGCTAAAGTGTGTTGATTGAATTATATTGCATGCTTCATAATATGAATTGTATGAGGTATGATTGATATTATGAACATATGTATTTATCTATTAGACTATGGATTATGCATGATGACCTATATATATATATCTATATATATATATTGTGAATCGACATATGATTTGGATGATGCACGTGGATAGTGTGAACTTAATTATACGTCTATTATGCTCAGTATTGTGCATGATGAACTATATCATGTGACTTGGAACATGCTTTTGTTTATGTATGACCTGCGAGAGTCAGTCTATTGGATAGTTAGGCATGCCTAATAGAGTCTCTTAGCTGCAGCCCTCAGTTCTGTCTGGACCCCGATCAGGTCCCCGTTTGGTTCCTCGCGAACCCCTTTATGCGTTTTGGATCTTGTTTAAGATCCCCCTTCAGTAAAATGTTTTAAATGTGATAAAATAAAATGGTTTTCGATTCGTGCCCGTAAGGTACGCTATGCATTCGATTCGTGACCGTAAGGTACGCTATGCGTTTACTCGTTATCCACTATTGTGAGTCAACAGGTGTTCTGTTTGTTTTGGCTAATATGAACAAGAGAATGAGATATCTGAATGAGCATGATATTAGACATGTGAATCAGTTATGTATCCGAATGTGATTATGAATCTCTGAATGGGTTGATTGTGACTCAAAGATGTGAATTTGGACATATTTATCTATATATATATATATATGTATATCATATTGTGAATGTATTTGTATACCATCAGTTATGGATATAAGTACTGGAATTAAAACGTACATGACTGTGACCATGATCTTTCAAATGCCATGAATATATTTTATTATGTTATGCTTATGAGAATGTGAATCTGACTAGTTAGGTTATAAGCATATGAAATAATATTTATATGAATGTGAGCTTAAATTTACGGACTGATATGGTTATTTAGTATGTATATGAATGTGATTCTGTGCCGCTAACTATTATGGTAGCATGTGAACTAGTGTATGCTCTGAATGTAATATTTTGCTATATGTTCCTTTGGTTTCAACTATTGTAGTATCTTCGGCATGTTGTCATGTGTCTACGTTTCATGGCATGATATTTTATGAAATAAAGTTGCGCAGTGGAAGTGTGTGTATTATGGCATGACAAAAGTATGTTTAGATAGCTAGTGTTCTTAGCATGATAGTTGGGTACGTTGTTATACGGTAATTGTGTCGCATGTGAATGGGTTTTTAGTTAATGCATGGGTACTTTGGCATGATAGCTACATGTGTAATATCTCATGTGACTATGCACGGTACGGTACTGATACTTGATACCTCGGTAAGTATATGCATGTGAGATTGTATGTAGTTCTGCATGATAATACTTGTATCGTGTATGGTATTATATCTTCTTTGGCTTGTTTTTGACATAAGTATATAGATATGGATGTGAATTTTTGAATGAATGCCTTTACTATGCAAGCATGATCATATATGTGTTAAGAATGTCCGCATTTGCCATTGTGAATGTGTTATGCCTTGACGACCATTGTGAATGGCCGTCCATATTCTTGTGTGTTCTCCCCACTAAGCGTTATCGCTTAGCACGAGTTCTTTTCCCGTGCAGGTGGCAGGTTTGGTTCTGTTGAGTTGCGCATCTGCAAGGTCGGCCACATAGGAGTTAGAAGTTTTGTATTTTGTTCAGCTTCTGTATTTTGGATTTTGTATTTCTGCAGTCTTATTATATGTAATTATATGTAAGGATCTGGATGTAACCTTTGGGCTATGTAAACGTTAT
Organism: Excoecaria cochinchinensis; assembly: GCA_947683425.1. NCBI lineage: Eukaryota > Viridiplantae > Streptophyta > Magnoliopsida > Malpighiales > Euphorbiaceae > Excoecaria > Excoecaria cochinchinensis. The sequence goes on along the minus strand of CANTUQ010000148.1, from coordinate 8,473,532 downwards.
TATATTTATGTTTAAAGTTGTTCCTCGGTTGTATCGTTTGCCTTATGCTTCCGCTGATTGAATGAGTGAATGGGGTTAGGCATGTGCTTATGCTTCTGCTTAGTGCCTGCGTGTGTGTGAGTTAATGCATGACCAGTTTTTGCCCACAAGGTAAGTTTTTAATTATCCTGTATTTACGCATGTATGATTATGTATGAATGTATGCTTCCTCATAGTGTATGTGTGCATGCATGTGAGTGAGCGTCGGTAGCGCTCTCCGGCATCCTTCCAACGGGGACGTAGGGGGTGTTACAGAAGAAGTATATAGGAGCTAAGTATAAAGCCTCAATGCAAGATGCTTTTTGGAGGCTTCGACAGGGGAACAAAATCGTGGCTGAGTATGAAAGAGACTTTCAGAGACTGAGTGCTTATCTGGATGATGTGTTGAGGGTTGAAGATTGATTGATGGAAAGATTTGAGCAGGGTTTGCATAACCGCATTAAACAGATAGTGAGTGGCCAAAGACATCCCGATTTGAGATCTTTAGTGGCAGCTGCTATTAAAGTAGAGGCAGCACAAGTAGATGAGGTAGAAAGACAGGCGCGGTTTCAACAGAAAAGGAGACCGAATCAGTCCAGTGGAGCAGGCAGCTAGAGTAACCCATCTCAGAGTCGTGGATCAGCAGCACCGGTATGCAATCAGAAGAATCAAGCTGGTAGTGGTGTTCCAGCATCATCTGTAGCCAGTGTACCGAGAGGCAGAGGTCGAGGCATCTCACAGCAGTGCAACCATTGTAGTAGATCTCATCTAGGCAAGTGTAGATATATTTCGGGTGCTTGTTTCAAGTGTAAATCGAAGGAACACCTTATTAAAGATTGCCCTTATGCAGTACCACTATCAGTGACTTCACCAGCTCCAAGTACCTCAGTACCCAGAGGGCAAGGCAGGGGGACAGCCTCACATACTTCTGCTAGACCTCCTCCACCGCCATCTCAGGGTCAGGGACGTGCTGTAGGCCGTACTTATGCTGTTAGGGCCAGAGATCAGGAGGATGCCCCTGATTTGATCGTAGGTAAATTCTCTTTATTTTCTAATTCAATATATGTACTTATTGATCCCGGGTCTAGACACTCCAATATTAGCACAGACATTGCATGGGGAAAAGGGTTAGATGATTCATTACTACATCAAGATATCCTAGTGGTTAAAGTTTAGGTCGACCTTAGAACGATCATTGTAATCGCACGGTGTAGTTAAGTCGGTAGTATATGTATAGGGTATAAGGGTGTTACACGGCAGGCAGACCACGCCCTGGGAGCGTTCTGTCGCGCTCGTGACAAAACAGAACTATATGTTCAACTCCAAGCAACACAAACCAAACATGCACAATCTTCACAAACCCAACCCAAATTCACATGCATAACCTTCAGAATCATGCTATAAACACCTCTAAACACTATTAACACATACAAACAATCCAGTAACATTATCAATCAAAATAACATTTAAACAAAATGATCAAAAAAAGTGCTCTTCATGCCAAATTATAAACATATGAACATACAAAAATTGACTAAACTCTCTAATGAACTTTAGAACTAGATCAAGCATACCAATGTACCATCTAAGGACAAAATCCCAAATAACGTATTTCACTAGTAAAACATACATTACACAAGAAGCCTACAAACTCAACTTGTAAATACAATAATTTACAACTCTTCAAATCAATCCAATTGCAGAAATTAATTTACCAAATGAAGATCAATTGCTGAAAATGAACAAGAAGAATCAAAAGAAACCAAGAAGCAAAAGAGAAGAGAGAGACCGGCCACATGCAACAATAGGACATAAATTCCCACTAACTCACCTTATATTGCATGCACAATACCATGTGGCACTCTCACCTAATGCCACATAAACCCCTCTTGCCAAGTGTCCCACTCAAGCAATCTTCCTCCAATAGTCCATGGCAAATCTCTCTTAAATCCCTCCATCAAATTCTGCTCTACAATTCTCTTCACTTTCCTTTCAATTAAATCCTTATTAACCCTAAATCCACTTATAAGGAAATAATAACACAATTCCTACTAGGGTATAATTTGGGTTGTTACAATAATCCAAAACTCACCTCTTCATCCATATATACATTGCATGTAAAATACATAGGTGGCTTAGCCATAAGTTGACACTTACATTCCACTTCACACACTTAACACTTAATTAACTTAATTAATCCAACTTAACTTATTTAATTCCTCACTTAACATTTAATTATACAAATATCTGTTAAGTCTCTTAACTTGTTTTATTTATGCAATTAGGTCCCCAATTTCAAGCTTATACATTTAACTCCTTCAAAAATAGATTCTATACATCATTTTGTGCAATCAAAATAAACTTATAAATGATAGAATTAGCAAAATTGTTCTTCAAGAATTTTATTCTTCTATACCTTAAATTGCTACTGATAAAATTTTAGATCAATTGGAATTCAAACCTAGGAGTTATAGCCTTAGAGATACACACTGTTCCATGAACCCAGCCAAAGGACTTCTATTTTAGCTAGTTTTGGGCCACTTAGAGCTAAAATTAGCTCATGACTATTTCTAAGACATTTGTAGACATTAAAGTCATGGTTTAAATTCCACTAGAATCATCCAGTTTTGATATTTTTAGGCTGAGATATGGCCTAAAATCTGAACCTAGGTCAAGAGTAAAATTGACTAAAAGTTTCCCTTACAACTTCAATATAACCAAGTTCATGTTTCCATTCAATTCCATAACAAACACAACCACAAATCAACTCAATTTCCATTTCATACATTTTTTTCACCATACTATTTCTTTTATACATATTTATCATACTTTAAAATGGCGAATGGCCGCTCTTGCCATATCTTTCGAATTAATGATGGTTGCGTCCTTTTTAACATTGCCGTCACTTAATCATCCACTTTCGATTTTCATTTCACGCTAAGTATGCCTTATTACTGCTAAGGTGTATTTTGGGTCCTTACATTTCATATGATGAAAAGCCTAAAGCTATCCTAGCCTAAGAAGTGAGACAGCTTTGCAATAAATAAATTCCTTGGTAAAAGTGCTTTGACAGCACCATGGTATGGAAGAAGCAACTTGGGAACCAGAAGCTACTATAAAAGCTCAGTACACCCAGTTATTTAATACAAATATGAATTTTGAGGACAAAATTCTTTTAAGGGGGAGAAAATTGTAATGCCCCAACTTATACCCAAGTTATTTTGGACATGTTTGGGGATGTATTCGGGGGTTAAAGACATAATTGGAATTAAATTATTTGTAGGGAATTAATATAATTGAAGAGGCTAATTTAGTAATTTTACATGTGAGGACTTAATTGTATAAATATGTGAATTTAATTAGATTAATTTAGTAGTTAAATGTGCCTATAAATAAATATACTTAATCAATGGTCAAATGTATGTAATCAAGTAAGAAGAAGGGCCAATTAGCAAAAAGACAAGGGGAACCAATCACACTTAGACATCTATCAATTCTAGACTTGGGAGGAACCTTCATCATGGCTTTATATGCCATGAAGGTGGCTGAACAACCAGCCAGCCTTCCTCCTCTAAGGCAGCCTTCCTCCAACATTTTGGCACCCAAAGTTTGATTTAAAAGTGGTTTCAAGTAGAATTCAAGCTAGAGATTTATTTATTTGAGTGAATATCCAAACACGGTAAGAATAATTTACTGTTCATCATCTTCTTCCTTTTTAATTTCTAGAGTGCAAGTTATAATATATGTGAAGTTAATATGGTTTTGTTACATGAACTTGAAGAAGAGACAGTTGAAGGAGAAAAAAAGGGGAAAGAAGAGGAAGGGAGGCGAAAGAGAAGAAGAAAGAAGTGATTTTGAGGTTTGGGAATCTTTTCTATCACTTGTGTTTAGTTTGTATATAATTGAGCAGTTGATGTGATTATGCACTTGTAAGTATTGTTAAAGATGTTTAGGAGTTAATTGAACATCAAATAGTGAGTTTGGAAGTTAGTTCATGTGAAATGATTGAATTGAGTGTTTAATTTGGGTTAGAAATCTCAGAATAGGGCATTTTCGTGTTTTCCAGAAAAGCACAACTATGCTATGGAAAAACACAGCTATATTTCAGTGTAAATAGTGTATTTTTGTTGAGTAATACGATGGTCAGAAAATCCTAACCGCCTTGTGATCGTGCTAGACTTCAGATATTTGAGTTATCTGACGGCCCACACGGTGGCCAAGATTTTCTACCCACCGTGTGGTAGCTTACACAGTAGTCAGGAACATCCTTACCGCTGTGTAAATGCATTCTGTCTAGCAACATTTGAATTTGGGCATCTCACACGGGTGGGTCAGGAGATTCTACCAATCGTGTGGAATACCCCACACGGCGGTCAGGAATGTCTTTACCATCGTGTAAAAGAATTTTGTTTGACAATGTTTAAAGTCCTACATTCCACACGACGGGTTGTTTTCCTTACCGCCATGTGACCCCTGTTTTTCAGAATTTATTTATGAATTTTGCAATCAAATGACTTCCAAATGGAACCAAATTAAATATAATGATTAATTAGCAATAATAAATAATATTTGCTATGTTTCTGTACTGTTCTATGAGTTATTCATACAAGGAATATATGCATTATGCAAAGTTTTACTTAATAATATGGTATAATAAACATATAAAGTGACTAAAATCCTTAAATATGCTCTTCTGCCTGCTTCAGACTGGGTGGTGGATAGATAGACATGCTTATAGGAACTCTGATTACTGCAACCCATTTTTCATCCTATAGACCCCGTTTGGTCATCACTTATTAGAAAAAGACAAATAACATGATTAAAATGTATTGTACCTTCGGGTACTCCTGTTCTGTACCTACAGGTACCCCTGTTCAGTATTTTCTCGTTATCCACTTCCTTAGAAATGCAAGCAACTTCATGTTACTAAGTGTAAATTATCTATGATCTGAGATGTGATCGCAAAAGATATGTTGTTATGTTCTATCCTGTTTATATTGATGTTATTATTATGCGTAAATATTTGTATATGATTTATGTTTGTGCATTCATCATGTGTGCATAGTTCTTGATGACTTCTATGAGTAGCTGTCCATTTCATGTCAAATTCCCCATTAAACTTTATGCTTAGCATGGGTGTTATATCTATACATGTACCAAAGATAAAGCAAGCTCCAGGGACATCTCTCATTAAGCCAAGGCCAACACACCAGTAGAAGGACTCTTATGTAGGGTTTACATTTTGTGATAAACTTTGTATATGATATCTCTTGACTTGTAACTATGTATTTTAGGACTATATCCAGATATGTATATTACTGAAATATCTTAGGCTATTTGAATAGTTTAATGAAACGATGAAATTTTATATTTTTGACTATTAGACATGTGTAGTGTTCTGCTACACTCTCTTATTCTCTGAAAGGCATATAAGGGGTGTTCCAACATATGTCGGATAAGTTCCAGTAAAGTTCGGGTTCAATTCGGGAAGGAAAATGCATAATATAGGTAAAAAATAGGAGGGGTCATGGGTGGCATTGATTGTTGACAGCCGTGACCCGTGCATTTTAAGCCAATTTTGAAAATAGATGCATACCTCGCGGTTGGCACTAATTGGTGCCAGCCGTGACCCCTGTTTTATTACTATCCAAAAACGAAACTGCACAATTCAGTTCCTCAACTCCAATTTTTACCGCCAATTCCAAGGGGTAAACCACATTTTTAGGAAAAGTTGTCTCATTAAAAAAAGTTTCCCATGATGTTAAATTTCTAATGACACAAATTTTAGGTAAATTAGACATCTAAAACTCCAAATATGGCTAAAACAACCTAGACTGCTCCTATGACTCGACCAAAGTAGAAATGCTTCTATTTTGGCCTTGTTCAAGACACTTATAGCTAGAATTAGCTCCAAATTTCTCTAGACATATTTAGGTATGGAAGTTGTCTTTCCAACCCAACTAGAACTGTAACGACCCGGATACACCCTAGTAGGATTTGTGGTGATATGGTATGTATATGGGTGTGTATTTGTAAGAAAGAACACTTTTGAATGATTGTTTGGGTGAGAGGAAGAATTGGAAAGAAGATTGGTCAAGTTTTGTTTATAGAATTTCTGGTTTAGCACTCGTCGTGAGCGCGACAAAATGCGCCAGTAGGAGTTCATTTTAAGCGGGATTTAAGTAGATTTTGAGTAGGGTTTGGACATGTGGCAGTCATGCAAGGAGTTTGGAAGGGTTTGGGACACATGTCTTAAGATAGACATGTGGCTTTGAGAGGATATGGCAAGTGGACTTTTGCATGCAATATAAGTGATTTGAGTGGGAAAATCTGTCCTCATTCTTGTTTTGCAAGCAAAGAGTGATATCTCTTTGTTTTCCCTCTCTTTCTCGGTTTCACTTCCTCTATCTTCTTTGATTTTGTCTTCCTTTGGCTAATTTCTGCATTGGATGGTTTAGAGAGGTTATTAAAGGATTAAGAAGGTAAGTGTGACTTGGCTTTGTGTTGGGTCATCTTCTACTCCATTTCTATTTTGGTGTGAGCTGGTTGTGTAATGGACTAAGAGGTATTGTATTGGTGTTCTTTGCTGTGTTTGAAGTTCCAGATAGAAGGATTGAGAAGGGCAAGGACAAGATTTGAGATTGGGAGTTTCGGCTGCACTTCTAGAGGTAGGGATCGTGTGCCTATTGATTTTTGCACGTGTAGTGAATTGTGATGTTGTGTCAATTGATACATGTTAATGTGTTTAATTGATATTTGATATAATTGAAATGTAAAATGGATGTGTGATGAAGTGGTAATTGAATTTCTATTAGTATAATCTAGGGATCATATATGAACCCTAGTTGTAGGGGAAAACTCTGCTCAGATTGTATTAGACCTCCGCATGATGTTTTGGTGATAGGTGGAGTTTAACAACTCCAATTTAAGTTATTATTAATCCATTAGAACCATGACTTCCATATTTATATAAGTACCAGAAATGACTATGATCGAATTCTAGCTCTAAGTATCCCAAAAATGGCCATAAAATAAGTGTCTCTATTCTGGCGGGTCCATTAGAACAGTACATATTATTTAGGTCATATCTTATGTTTTATTTGTCCAAATGACCTGTAATTTGTCCCATTCGACACTTAACATCCTAGGGAACAATTGTTAAGCAGGATGTTTTGCCAAAAATGATGTTTAGAGGTTGGTTTTGGCGGTTCAAGTTTGAGGTGAAAAGCAGTCTCGTTGGGCACCTGTAGAAGTTTGCTGTCGCGAGTGCGATAGCTGTCGCGAGTGCGATAGGGGTCGCGAGCATGACAGAACCAGTTATATGATGGAATATCCTTCACATTTAGATCCCATGATTGACATGAATCATTTCCCACCTTTACCCCCCTCTAATTTGAGTATTTTTGTGTGTTTATCCTTCCCGAAATGCACCCGAACTTCTCAGCAAGTTCCTATAACTTATCCAATTCATGTTTAACATTATGAGATCTGTATATGAACTTTTGTCAATGGAAATTATACGTAAATGAGGCTATAGCATAGTACTTTGATAAAAGAATTAAATGTGTACAAGCTTTTTAGTTATTGAATCATAATGGTATGTGTACTTGTATGGTGAACTATATGAATATGTTTAAACATGCATATTATATATCATAGGTATTATTTGCTAGTAGGAATTATATATAATTATTGGATTGTTTATCATGTACATGAATTGAGTGAAATGTGATTGTGATTGGATATGTAAATATGTGTTATAGTAATTAGGGTGTTAACGAGCCTGAAGTGTCAAGTTAGTGGATATATAAGCATGCTTATAAAGGGTTTTGTGCGGCTACTTTATAGACCGTTATGGTCTTTTGTCTAGAGACTTCAGTCTCTTTTGTTACCTTCGGGTATTCGAATGTTTTTAGACTTAACTCTTTTATTTTAGATACTGAATTTCATCGGTATCTTTTGTACCCGTATCCACAGTCCATGAGAGTTCAGGCTTTGCTTTTGTGATAATCGGGCCTATGTTTTTGATGATGGAATGATTATTTTGAGCATTTTATATTAATGCTTTTGGCTCAATTATGTTCATCAAGTGGACTTGATATTGTTAAGATTCCGTTATGTGTTACGTAAATAAGAATGTTATGGTACTTTGAGCATGTTAGGTTTGATAAGATTGAATTGTACATGTTATAATTTTGTAGTTGACATTGCGTTTATGCCTTGGCATGATATGTATATACTGTTATGCATGCTTGTACAGTCCTTTGCTTTTGTACTTCCCCACTAAGCATTATCGCTTAGCACGGATATTTATTTCTGTGTAGGTTTGCAGGATTGGTTTGGTTTTGGAGTTGCGCATCTGCTGGCCATTAGGATTTGAAGTCTTCTTTTTGTACTAGTATAGGGATAAGTTATATAGTCCAGTTTTTGCTTGTACGTTTTGAAACATTTTGTAAGGCATGTAATTCTGATACGTAATGTAATGACTTAGTATATGTATACTTTATAAGTTCAGATATGCAAGTTTATATGGTTATTCATGAGTGCTTCCGCTTTAGCTCTTGTTTGAATGTTTGAGTTGTGTGTGACATCTCGATATTCCTTTCGAGGGGTACTGGGGTGTTACAAGTTGTGGTATCAGAGCACCGGTTTAACTGGTTCTGGTCTACGAGATGTGTAGATGTGTTCGAGTTTGTCTAGAGTTGTGGCCTAATGCAGATGTTATTTTGTGTAGAATTTAGATGGAGTCTGATCCCAGTGAGGAGTTAGGTGAGACAGTGGGTAGTGTGAATCCAACGAGAGTTCGTCAGCCTACACAAGAGAGACCTCGAGCTGAAGGTATGGGTCCAGTTATGGTGATCCAGTATTGATGTAAGGGATGATGCAACTATTTAAAATATTAACTGCCCCTAAGGCCCCAACGGATTTGATAAGAAGGAGAGGAGCAGAAGAGTTTAATGGAACAAATATGGATCAATCGGATTTAGCTGAATATTGGCTAGCGAAGACGGGTAGAATTATGCAAGAGATTAATTGCCCAATGGATCAGAGAGTTATGTGTGCTATGTCTTTATTGCAAGGCCCAGCTTATGACTGGTGGAAGATAGTGTTGAGAAATCCCCAGCGGCCTATTGAGATGAATTGGGAGTTCTTTGTGCAAGAGTTTGAGAAGAGATATATGACCAAGGCATACCGAGAAGCAAGATGGAAAGAATTTGTGAGTTTGAGACAGAAAGGTATGACAGTGAGTGATTGTGAAAAGGAGTTTAGTCGGCTAAGTAAATACGTGCTAGAGATGTTGCTTACTGAAGAGTTCAAGTGTCCTCATTTTGAAGACAGACTAAAGGAAAACATTAGAGGTCCGTTATCAGCTATGGTAGTAATGAATCCAGTTGGGTATTATCAGTTGGTGGCAGCAGCTATAAAGTTAGAAGAATCGGAAGTGATCAAGCAAAAGATGGAGCACAAGAGAAAAGTAACCGATGGTAATGTGTTTAGTAGTAAGAGAACTCGTGATGGAGTTAGTGGACAACATACTCAATGGTTGGGTCCAGTGCAAGAATCTAAGGGAAGTGTCTTAGCACCCCCTAGTAAGGAAACCAGTGTGCCAAAGTGTATGTATTGCGAGAAATGTCATCGAGGCATGTGTAGGAAGATTTCAGGAGCGTGTTTCAAATGTGGCAGAATGGAGCATAAGCTTGCCAATTGTCCAGAAATGAAAGACAGCACGGTTCAGCAAGGTAGTAGAGGGAACACGGGAGTGACTGGATCTGCAAGAGGTGGAAGAAGAAGAGGTCGAGCAGCACATGATATATCGGAAACGATTGAGAAGCCGATTCTGTCGATTGTTCTAGTTCGATGTTATGCTATGATTAGAGAGAAAGAAGATGAGCAAGCGAGTCCTTCTGGTAAGTCCTTATGTTATTGTGTTTGATTTATACAAGCTTTGTTGTGATAAGTCTTTTGCTATCAGTGTTATCGGGTGAAATTTCGAGGATGAAATTTCTTAAGGGGGAGAGATTGTAACGACCCAGATAAACCCTAGTAGGATTTGTGATGATTTGGTATGTATATGGGTGTGTATTTGTAAGAAAGAACACTTTTGAATGATTGTTTGGGTGAGAGGAAGAATTGGAAAGAAGATTGATCAAGTTTTGTTTTTAGAATTTCTAGTTTAGCTTCTGTCATGAGCACGACAGAATGTGCCAGTAGGAGTTCGTTTTAAGCGGCATTTAAGTAGATTTTGAGTTGGGTTTGGACATGTGGCACTCATGCAAGGAGTTTGGAAGGGTTTGGGACACATGTCTTAAGATAGACATGTGGCCTTGAGAGGATGTGCCAAGTGGACTTTTGCATGCAATATAAGTGATTTGAGTGGGAAAATCTGTCCTCATTCTTGTTTTGCATGCAAATAGTGAAATCTCTTTGTTTTCCCTCTCTTTCTCGGTTTCACTTCCTCTATCTTATTTGATTTTGTCTTTCTTTGGCTAATTTCTGCATTGGATGGTCTGAGAGGTTATTAAAGGATTAAGAAGGTAAGTGTGACTTAGCTTTGTGTTGGGTCTTCTTTTACTCCATTTCTGTTTTGGTTTGAGCTGGTTGTGTAATGGACTAAGAGGTGTTGTATTGGTGTTCTTTGCTGTGTTTGAAGTTCCAGATAGAAGGATTGAGAAGGGCAAGGACAAGATTTGAGATTGGGAGTTTCGGCTGCACTTCTAGAGGTAGGGATCATGTGCCCTTTGATTTTTGCATGTGTAGTGAATTATGATGTTGTGTCAATTGATGCATGTTAATGTGTTTAATTGATATTTGATATAATTGAAATGTAAAATGGATGTGTGTTGAAGTGTTAATTGAATTGCCATGAGTATAATCTACTTATTATGTATGAACCCTAGTTGTAAGGGAAAACTCTGCTCAGATTGTGTCAGACCTCCGTGTGATGTTTTGGTGATAGGTGGAGTTTAACAACTCCAATTTAAGTGATTATTGTGCCATTACAACCATGACTTCCATATTTATATAAGTACCAAAAATGACTATGATCGAATTCTGGCTCTAAGTATCCCAAAAATGGCCATAACATAAGTGTCTATTCTGGCAGGTCCATTGGAACAGTACATCTTATTTAGGTCATATCTTAGGTCATACCTGTAATTTGTCCCATTCGACACTTAACATCCTAGGGAATAATTGTTAAGAAGGACGTTTTGCCTAAAAATGATGTTTAGCAGTTGGTTTTTAAGGTTCACGTTTGAGGTGAAAAGCAGTCTCGTTGGGCACCTGTAGGAGTCTACTGTCGCGAGTGTGATAGGTGTCGTGAGCGCGATAGGGGTCGCAAGCATGACAGAACCAGTTATATGATGGACTTTCCTTCACATTTTGATCCCATGGTTGGCATGAATCATTTCCCACCTTTAGCCCCCTCTAGTTTGAGTATTTTTGTGTGTTTATCCTTCCTGGAATGCACCTGAACTTCTCTGCAAGTTCCTATAACTTATCCAATTCTTGTTTAACATTATGAGATGAGTATATGAACTTTTGTCAATGGAAATTATACGTAAAGGAGGCTATAGCATAGTACTTTGATAAAAGACTTAAATGTGTACATGCTTTTTAGTTATTGAATCATAATGATATGTGTACTTGTATGGTGAACTATATAAATATGTTTGATCATGCATATTATATATCATAGGTATTATTTGCTAGTAGGAATTATATATAATTATTGGATTGTTTAGCATGCACATGAATTGAGTGAAATGTGATTGTGATTGGATATATAAATATGTGTTATAGTAATTAGAGTGTTAGCGAGCCTGAAGTGTTAAGTTAGTGGATATATAAGATGCTTATAAAGGGTTTTGTGCGGCTTCTTTGTAGACCGTTATGGTCTTTTGTCTAGAGACTCCAGTCTCTTTTGTTACCTTCGGGTATTCGAATGTTTTCAGACTTATGTCTTTTGTTTTAGATACTGATTTTCATCGGTATCTTTTATACCCGTATCCACAGTCCATGAGAGTTCAGGCTTCTTGTTTGCTTTTGTGATAATCGAGCCTATGCTTTTGATGATGGAATGATTATTTTGAGCATTTCATATTAATGCTTTTGGCTCAGTTATGTTCGTCAAGTGGACTTGATATTGTTAAGATTCCGTTATGTGTTACGTAAATAAGAATGTTATGGTGCTTTGAGCATGTTAGGTTTGATAAGATTGAATTGTACATGTTATAATTTTGTAATTGACATTGCGTTTACGCCTTGGCATGATATGTATATACTGTTATGCATGCTTGTGCAGTCCTTTGTTTATGTACATCCCCACTAAGCGTTATCGCTTAGCACGAATGTTTGTTTTCGTGTAGGTTTGCAGGATTGGTTTGGTTTTGGAGTCGCATCTGCTGGCCACTAGGACTTGAAGTCTTCTTTTTGTACTAGTATAGGGATAAGTTGTATAGTCTAGTTTTTGCTTGTACGTTTTGAAACATTTTGTAAGGCATGTAATTCTGATATGTAATGTAACGACTTAGTATATGTATACTTTATAAGTTCAGTTATGCAAGTTTATATGGTTATTCATGAGTGCTTCGGCTTTAGCTCTTGCTTGAATGTTTGAGTTGTGTGTGACATCTCGATATTCCTTTCGAGTGGTACTGGGGTGTTACAAGAACCATGCAATGTGGATCACTACAAGTCTACTTATGATGAAAACAATCCACAAAGGTCAAACTGAAATTTAGGCAGAGTTTCCCCTTAAAACTCAACATTTCCAATTTAGCCAAATCAACCCAATAATCAAAAAATTCCAACCCAAATCAAACCAAATCAATCATACACACATCAAATATAGCAATTTATCATTTTCCACACAAAAACATATAAATTCCCAAACCTTTCTCCTTGGCCTATTTCTTGCCTTCAAGCTTGCTTTCTTTCCTTTCTTCTATCCTCCTCTTCCTACTCCCATGGATTCCCTCAGTAAATTCACATCATAAACTCATGTTATTTATTCATACCAACTCATAAATTTCCAGCCCTATAGAATTAAAGAAGAGAAGAAGAAGAAGAAGAGGAGATTAGATCATTTACTTACCTTAAACTCTTACACTAGAAATCCAAACTTCCTTTTAAAAGATATGAATATGAGAGAGATTGAATAGAATTTTGAAGTGATTTTCAGAGAGGAAAATGGCTGCCTTTTTTTCCTCAAATGGCCAATTAATTCATGTACATCTTGGTTGCTTAATGTCATATGTTCATTAGTCCGATTTTAGATTTTTGTACAATTCTCCAATTTGATCCTTCATCTTTTATTTCTTCTTACATTTGGCATATAATTAATTTACTCTTATATATTGGCCCACATGATTACTTAATTCATTCAATTTAATCCATCGATGTAAAATGACCAAATTGCCCTTGGCCTTTTTACTAAATACCGATTATGTCCTCAACTTCATTTTACTACTTTAACATTCCAATTTTACATTTACCTTTTTAATTAACTTAATTCTATTCATATTCATATCAAATAGCTCATTTCTTGCCTTTAAGTCCATAAATGTCAAATTACTAATTTATCCTCAAATTTCAATTAACACCAGATATGACCGTTTAAATCATCCAATTATGCAATTTTGGTCACCATATGCCCTAGACATGTACGAATCGATCTAGGGTACGTTTTGGGTCATTACACTAAAGGTAATATTATAAAACTTTTCTTCCTTTTGGCCCAGTTTTCTCGCGGTTTGAGTTCATACATCCATTCTTAATGCTGTAAACTCAACATTCAATTGCTCTTAAAGTATTTTATATCATTTTGGTTAGATTTAGGTTGTGAAACCCTTTTGAGGGTATTTGCCATGTGATAGAACTATTGTAATTTTTTTGTGTTAAAAAAATTATTTTTTACTTGTTTTGATTCGTTTTTATTCTAAAAACTTGTTTATAAGTTGTTTTTTAAGAGTTTTAAGGGTTTTACCCTCTCTTTTTCATCTTTTTTTTCCTAGATTTTAAACCATTTTGAAGGCAATGAATGATATAGAATAAGGTAGAAGAAAGCCACTATTTTGAAGTGACACATAATGAGTCACAGCCTGGACTTGTTTCCTCCCTCTATAAAATTGTGAACCTATTTGTCTTGGACCTGTGACTCACTACTCATGGGTGTGAGTCAAGTCACACCAGCTACTTCATGTCATGGGTGTGAATTGAATTCTGTGGTGTGAGTCACTAATCACAGCCAAGATTCCATTTTAATGTTTTTAGTTTTACTTTATTTTATCCCATTTATTTATTTCCCTTTTGTACATAATATGTATCCATGTGTGCATTGTGGCCTATATAGTGAAGCAATTTTACTTCCATGTACTTATTTATTATTTTTAGCGTGTCTAGTGTAATAAAAGAATTTTCCTCCGCATAATGGAAAACATCGAGTAAAAATATTTATATTAAACAATTGAGATTTTTGCTAATAAAATAGCACCAATGTTCTATTTTATGCCCAAAAATCACATGTGAATAACAAACTTTAATAATGTAAAATATATTATACATAATTAAATAACATGGGAGTTTCTTTATAAATTAGGACCAATCATCCTTATTTTCAGCTAATAAAATTCATAACAAATGCCTCTTCACAAATGCATGTAAAGACCAATGTCCCCACCAAAAGGATCTCAATGAATCACCCTCTTTATGGATGTTTATTTAATATCTTGTGAATATTTATGCTGTGATTTTATAGTTTTTTGGCTTGATTGAGTGCGCCTTTATTTTCTTTCCCATGATAATACACATGAGAAGAAGGATAAAATAATTAATCTAAAAATCCCAATTATGCTGCATTAACTAAGGGTATAAATAAGAGTAAGGTTTCGAATCTTTTCTTGGTTTTGGCCCCATAAGGTCAGAACACTATTTTCTAATGTTGTATTGGGTGGTGAATCCTTTATACCTACCTTGTGGTGCCCAAAAAGATGCATCTCGAGGTCAATTGCCAATTATGGAATAGGGGTACCCCAAAATGCTATGTCATGCCTTTTTGAGGCATGAGACTCGGCAAATCAAGTCAAATCCCTTGACCATTGCAAAGTGGCTGACCATCTTGAACAAGAGACCTTTGCCTGGCCATCCCTAAAAGTAGGACCTGGCTTAGACAAAACGAATGGCCCGACTGCTGTAGCGGTGCATAGGCGTCATGTAACTCCCCAATACCCCTTGGGAGGATATCGGAGCACCACAAATGCACACTAAAGCATACACACACTTACACAAGCGAAAGCGATAAAACATGGCAAGCGAATAATCTCAACATACATGCATCTATAAATCAAGATACAAAACACATGTTCAAATCAAAATCTTATAATCATAAACATTACATAATATCTTGTTCCTTTACATATTACATGTACAACTTCCTTTCAAAACATGTTCATTATATATACAAAATTCTTTACATAAATACTATACTGCTCTATACAAAAAGTTAGGAGCTAAAAACGAAAGGACTCTAACTTTAACTCCTAGTGGCCAAGACTTGCAGATGCCTAACTCCAGACCGAACCTGCCACCTACCGGGAAAACACCCGTGCTAAGTGATAACACTTAGTGGGGAGGAATAAAAGCAAAAGACTTCTAATGTAGTCACAAATATCATAAAATATCATAACAACATGCTTAATACACAACGACATTTATCAGCAAAACACTAGAATAGGGGTAAGTAAATAACGTATGCATTTCAATCTTAAACATGAACAATTCATAACGATACATATACTTTAACATATACATAATCACTAACTTTTATCATGAAGAACATGCTATAACATATCAACATATTAGGAATTTTGTCATGCTTATAGTCACACAATAGCCTGAATTTCCATCTGCGGTGGATACGGGTGCGATAGATACTGATTGGACACAGTATCGAACATATAGAGACATAAGTCTCAAGATATATATACCCAAAGGTAAAAGAAGAGACCGAAGCCTCAAAACACTTAGACCCAAACGGGCCCGACTTTAGACCCAAACGGGGTCACGTTTAGCAGCTGCAATTTTAACCCTAAATAAGCATACTTATCTATCCACTACTATGACTATTCAAGCTTAACTCATACACTCTATCCAAATACTCAACTTTACGTCAATCGACAATTCACATCAATAACACACTTATATATCATGTTCAATAACTCTACTCAAAATATACATAGATCTAATTCAATAACTTTCTTCAATACAAGCATAAAAGTGTACATATAACATAATCAACAGCTTGGTACACAAATAATTCCATAATATTCACACTGAACACTTTCACACGGCAGTCAGGAAAAGTCATATTACCGTGTGAAAGATACACGGTGGTAAGAAAAATTCAAACCGCCGTGTAAACAACACTACACACAGACCAACTAGGCAGAATCACTTTACACGGCAGTTAGGAAAATCCTTACCGCCGTGTAAACTGATTCTGCACAAAATGTGAAACCAGAATCATTGTACAGTGTGGTCAGACAATGTCTCACCGCCGTATAAATAGATCAACACTCAAATTCATTGTCCAGAAGCACTTTACACGGCGGTCAGGTTTTCCCTTATCACCATATGAAGCCACGGACAACCCAATTCCAATATTTTTGGCACGATCACACGGCGGTTAGGAAAATCATACCACTGTGTGGAACCCAAAACACACAAAGTTTAGCTCTATTATGGGTGTTCAAAGGCAATCCAAAACACACCATTAGCAAACACACTTCAAGACCCAACAATAACTCAATACATGTATAAATTCACTCAAACAAACATCAATTTAACAAAACCCAAAACTCAATTTAACTCTAACATGCTATAACAATCCCAAAGCATAAAGACATATACATAACTAAAAACTCCCAAACCTCTAAATACAGCTCAAAACCTCTTCTTCAAGCCCCAATCTTCTCTTTGCACTTGTTTTTCTTCTTGTCCGAAGCTTCTTGCAAGAACATACAAATTCAAATCAAAACTCTTAATCTTATATACCTAATACCAAAGCAAAACAGTAAGACATAAGGAGATGAAGACTTGAAACCTGAAAATCCAACCACTTACCTTACAAATCCAACTCAACCTCTTGAAGAAACACCAAAGAAGAAAAAGTAAGAAGCAAAAAATGAAGAAGAAACGGGAAAGAGAAATATGATTTTCCCTCTCTCCTCCTTTTTTTTCTTCCTTTATATTTAATGCTCCTAACCACCAATCCTATGTGTCACTATCTTATTGGCCAATATTATTAAATCTTTGGCTTAATTCTTTTTAATCCTTGATCAAATATCCTTAAGGTCCTTGACAAATAACCACTTACTCACTAAAACAATTCCTTCCCTTAAAATCTCTTTCAATTATACCAGTGTTTAACTCAATTAATATTTGCCCAATTACACTTGTACCATTTATACACAATTAACACAGCAAAATCCTATTAGGGTCCAAATCGGATTGTTACACGTCACACCTATTATGTGCCCTTTTTTTAAATTGAGCAACAAAAGAATTTATCTGCTTATAGAGCAGATCCTCTTTCTTAAGGTGGTCTTTGAATCAACTAACTTGATTATAAGGTTCCATTCTGACCCACACTGCTTTTATAATCTTGGCTTCTATTGAAAACTATTGACATGATGCATAAGGCAGTTTTTTGACATAACTCTATATGCTTCGACTTCCTTGACCATGATGTTTTTCTCTCCTTTTCTTTTCTTTTCTATTCCTTTTTTATTTTTTTTCCTCCCCCCTTTATCTTTATTATTCCTAATTTGTTTTACAGTCCTTTCATATAAATCCCATTTACTTTGATGTCTTGCTTAATTATTTATAATAGAAAGGATCATTGTGATAGCCTTATCCTTGTATCAATTGGAAATCATTTGACTAACCTCTACTTGGCATTCATGTAATGATCCAAATTTTCTATAGTTGGCATGTAATGACTTGAATACTGGTATATTATTGATCAGTGAATTCTATAGAGTGTATAGTGTGGTTTGGGTGTGAAAATGCATGTAATTATGCCTTGAAATTCAGTTGAGTTATAAGGTTAAATATGCTCAGGACAAGGAAGCCCAAGGATAGGTGACCTCCCGGGAACCCAAAAGAACAAAATATTTTATCGGACCATTGGAAAGTACAAGTTATAAGGAGTCTGGTGGTATAATTTAGAGTGAAAATGAGGTTAAATAAGTCCCTAAAAGTCAAAAAGAAGAAAAGCCTCTAGTTCAATTCAAATAGTAACTGGTTTGATCGAAATTTAATGGAGGCTTTAAAGATAGTATATGACCTCTGAAAAGTTATCTGAAGGCATAGATAGACCCAAAATAGTGTGGAAAAGTAATTTTATGGTGACATTGAAAAATGGATGAATCTGACCGATTTAATTGAATCGAATTGGAAATAGACCCCAATTAAGATGGAACCAAGGTTAAATGAGTTAATAAGAGTAAAAAGGAAGTTAAGAGGGAAAATTTAACCGAACCGATTCAATTAGTGAATCGAACCAGTCAAACTAATTTGACTTTAATCTGATTAGTTTGACCAAGGTTTGACTGAACTCTAAATGATACTACGGACCTCAAACAAATTATCTGAAAGCATGCATTTGCTTGAAATATTATGGAGAATCAAATGGTAATCAAAAATAAATTTTATGGTGAGATAAGAAATTGAGTCATCGAACTGGTAAGAATTATCAAACCAAAAAATGATATCCGATTAAGCTAAAATTTTACATGGAGGCTGAATTATATATTTTAAGAATTATGGAAGTAATTTTGGGAATAATTGAGCTTGGAAAGTAATTTTAATTATTTTGGGTTGGAAAATAGGTTTAAAACCTAATTGGGCTTAAGTATGGTTGGCCCAACTTGGTTGGACCAAGCATAGCCCATTAAGACAGCTATATAAAGCCCCCCTAAACCAGATTTCTCTAGAGAAAACCCTAGAGTTCTTGTCGCCTCACCTCCTCCTCCATAAGGCCGAATTATTCATCTTGATTCTTCATCTATTTTCTTCATTTCTCCCCAAATCCAAGCCTCTTAAGCAAAGTTCAGCCTCTTTAGAATCTAGTGGTGGTGATTAGAGTTCACTTGAAGTGGAAGAAGTGGGAGAAAATAAGTGGAAAATTTTATGTGTCAAATTGAGGTATGTAAAGTTGATGTTTTTAAATTGGTTTAAAGGTTCAAATAGGTACTTTAGGGTGTCTAGAGTATGTTTATGTAATTATATTATAAAAAGGAAGCAAATTAATGGTGGGTTTTTTGGTGTTTATAGTCAGCCACACAGAGAAATCATGGAAAGGAAAATGCTTTAATAGTGAAAGATGAAAGAAATAAAGATCTAAGTGCAAAGAACAAGAAAATAAGGTTAGTGGATACAATATCCTCCTTTTACCATTAATAATGCATGAATTTAGGTTATGTCTAAACATAAAGTATGCAAAATATGCATGTTTAATTGAATCTAACCTTATAACCATGCTTAGAAAGGTTGAAAATGATGATTTGAATGGTTAAAACAAAAAGATAAAACTTTAATGATGTAAGTGTAGTTTGACCAAATGGCATATCCATCGTTTTCCATGGTATATCATGATGTTTATGGCATTTTAATGATTTATTTGTGATGTTTGGCATGAGATTTAACTAATTGAATTATTAAAGGAAGAAAAACTAAATTTTATGAATGGATGTAGTCATGGCCGAATGATTTGTATTGTGTTATATATGAATATGTTATGATATAATGACATATAAATGCATAACTAGGTTAATTAACATGAGATCTAATCAAATGTATGAAAAATGGGACAAAAATAATTCATAGTAAAATAACGGTACCTTGGCCGAATGATATGTATGGAAATATCAATATGTAGTTTGATGGTTTAATGAATTTCATGGCATGAAATGGTAATGGAATGAAAATGGAGTGTATAATGATTGATTTGATGTAAAAAGAATGGAATGGTACTGTTATGTTCCATTGATAATGCATATTGTAACTTGATAATGGATAAGGGGAAAGATTAATACCCTTAGTAGTAGTCTGGTGATTAAATCTAGCTCAAGATATAGTTGCAGGAACACTATACCGCGGTGGTGAGCATGACGTCTCACCTATTGTAGGCCAATGACAGTCCTATTGAAATGATTGAAATGTTAAAATGAACTGAAATGTAGGGGTTCTTTTGGGGTTCCTCTAAAATGTATTGCACCATAAAATGTATGGTGGTCCTTCGGGGTCCCTATAAACTGTATTGAACCTATAGGGTTCACATTCCGTATATCCAGTCTTGAGATTTCTACCGGGTCAATGCTAGGGGCAAAGATGTAAAGTGATTAAAAATGAAGAAACTGGAGTTAAAATGGAAGTTAGAACGATGGAAGGACCTAAATGAAAAAAATGCAAAGTTTAAGGGTAAAATGGTAATTTAAGCCTAAATGCTTAAATAAGGCTTATTAAAAAGAAAAATATAATTTAATGGCTTAATAAGTAAATTAGTTATTATTTAAGGAATAAAATAGAATTTGGCATAAAAATGATATTTAAAGGATCAAATGGCAATTTGCATGTTATATAAGTCAAATTTGTGGCATAATTGTGAATAAAAGAAAGTTAGGGGTAAAATTGTAATTTAATAACAGTTAAAGGACCGAAATATAAATATGAAATAGTTAGAGATCTTAAATGCAAATGTGACATAATATAAGGATCTAATTGTAATTACAACATAGTTAAGGGATCTAAATGCAAATTTGGATAATTAAATATACTAAGTGCATAAATGATTTAAAATAAAGACTAGTGCATGTAAATAGTTGAATGAAATAAATAATTGTCTAAGAGTAAAATTGTAAGTTTAGTAATGTTTTAAAGACATAAGTGTAATTTGGTATAAGAATAATATTCTTAGGACCAAGTGGCAAATTGCATGTTAGATAATGAAATAAATATAATAATAAGTTAATTAATGGCAATAATGTAAATAAGTGAAAAGTGAAGGGCAAAACTATAAATTGGTGAAAATCTAGGGACTTAAATGTAATTTGTCAATAGTGATGAAAAATAAGGGATTTGAAAGATAATTGATAAGCAATTTGAATGTTAATTGTATAATGACAATAGAGAAAATAATGGTATTTATGCTAATGTTAATAGAAATATTAATATAAGAAAAATAGATGAGTAATATTAATATCAATAAACGAATGAAAAGTGTCATTATAGTACTAAAGGATTATTAATACTGAATAAGGAAAAACATGTATATTGATTTAAATCCGTATAGTTAAATTAAAGGAATGATTGAATTTATTTAAAGTATTGACAATAGTTAAAATAATGTTGACAATGACAATGAAGCCATTGGAATTATTAAGAAAAATGTTGTGTCATGTAAAATGATCTAGACATTAGGGTTATGTAATTAAAGTATTAAAATAAAGGTTAACAAGTGTATAAAATAATGAAATTGAAAGATAAGATAATGTAATTAAGATAAATAATAATGTGTCGGGTAAATTTAATTGAATAGTGTGAATTTCGTAATTGAAAAATAAGTTACATTGAATAAAGAGCATGTAATAGAGTATTTAAAAGACATTGTTATGAAACTGAGGTAAATATTAATTAATAATAGGAATAACAATGTAGTGTTAACTCTAATAATAATAGTTATATTACCATAGTGTTAACAGAGAAAATAACGCAAATACCAATTGAAATTTAACTGATATAAGAAATACAAGTAATATTGTTAATAAATGTTTGAACGACTTATAAAATGATAGAGAAGTTATAAATTAACTTAATAAAACAACCACGTAAGAATGTTAGTAACAAAACCAAAGACATGAAAGAGATTAGAACTGTCATTAAATGTTAAAAGTTAATAGTGGAATAATAATTACTGAAATGATGATAAAATAGACAATATGAGTAATTCGGGTATTGTTGTAATAATAGTACTGTTAGTTAAGGTAATAATAAAATTAAATGTAAAACAGTTATCAATAGATATTTAGTCAAATGATATTAATAGAAATTATGTGTAAAGTTAAGAAAATAATGATGTTAAGCTTACAAATAAGTCAGTACACTAAGTGATAGTATTGACAATTCAAGTGAATGATATTAATATAAAACATTAAAAGATTAATGTAACTGAAAGAGTAAAAGAAATATCAAGGATATAAAGGAAATGATAACGGTTAATTAGTACTGTTAATAACAACAATGATGACTGCTCAATAGATATTTTAGTAACTGATACTGTACCCAAGTGTAGACTGTAACTGATGTAAACGAGTTATAAACAAATAATGAAAAACAAATTAATATGTTAATAAGATAATTACAAAGATTGTTAATATAACTGATCATTGAATTAACAGACGGAATATAATAGTATTAATATTAAAGTTAACAGTACAATTAATAGTGACACTGATAACAAAAATAACAATTTTAAAGTATGGTTACTGAAATAATGACAAAGGTATAAGATAAATGATTAATGTAAAAGATTTATTAGGAAAGTAAAAGTACGACATAAACTATCTAAAAGTCTCAAGAATTAATGTTCATATAATGTGAATAAAGAAAAATTCTTTTGTGTACATGCATGTAGTAATAATATAGAAAATTTAGGATATGTATCCACCACTAGGCATTCTAATGCTCAGCGCATAGTATTGTTGCTGTGCGCAGGTTATGAAGATAAAAAGTTTTAAGTGGCCGAAATTTTAATGACAATTAAGAAGAGAAGCGAATGCAGAGATGGGTGGATAGGCATAGCATGTATACGATTGTGGTGGACTATACGGTTTATGATTTATGCATATGTTAGGTATGAATTTTTAGACAGTGCTATGTATGAACTGTTATATTATTGTTGTTTACCTATGAGTATTATTGATATTTGAATGCAAAAAATTTTTACTGAACTGTCTATCGTTACATCATTTTGTTACGTTAATACTGACGAAATAACTAAGACATTCGGTTACCGTACATATAGTATAGAAAGTTAAGAGTGTTACAATTCATTCATGATCTTACATTACTTGAAGCGATTTTCAAACATGGTTTCCTTTGTCTAATGTCATCCAATGTAATGAGCTAGCTTCTTTATTTTGCCCCATTATGTGAAAGATTCTACCCCTACCTTGTTAAGGTGCTTTTGTTATGACCATCTTGTACCTATGCCCCTCTTCAGAAATTTTCAACTTGATCTTGTCTTATCCATTATGTATGTCTGAATGGCATGCTTTGTTCTAAATCAAAGATCAGGATTACCCGATGATGAAAATGGTACTTGCCACAAGTAAAGGTGCCAAAAATGATGTCATCCTTGTCGGAAATATCCCTTGTTCTTCTAAAAATTTTAATTTAAAAAATTTACATTTTTACTCCTATTTTTATTATTTTTTTTATTTTATTTTTTTTTTAATTTTTGCATCATATTTTATTTTATTTTTATTTACTTTTTTTATTTATTTTTATTTTTATTTTGCTTGCCATGTGCGCGGGAGCGGCATGCACGCTACAGAGGCAACACGCGCCCCACTAGGGTGCGTCTCGGTGAGGCGCGCCTCGCCGAGGCGCATCTCTCCGCGGGCGCGCGTGCCCCTGGGGCACGTGTCGGAGGGGATTCACGTGGGCACTTTTGCCCCTTCGCGTTGTCGCTCTTGTCTGCATTTCCTATAATTTTCAGTTTCTTTTTTTTCCTGTTTCTTTCACATTTTTTTGCAATTTTCATGAACTAAAAATGAAAGCGCCTTTTGGTCTCTTCCCATTTTTTGCCAAGATAGGAAATTAAAAGAAAACTGGGGTTTTCATTTTTAAAGGAGGAGAATTTGATTGAAAAAAAGAGCAACTTCTTTTCCTCCCAAACAAGGGGAGTAACAGGGTTTTTTTAAGCAAAAATCACAAGAAATCCAAAGCTTTAATTCTCTTCTTCCTTTTTTTTTTCTTCAAGAACATTTCAGTTCCTGGATGGTTTTGAGTTTGGAAAATTAATTTCCTTTGTTCTATTTTCTACCAGGAAATATTTTCACTAAAATATTTTATTTTTGAGTAATTTGTTCCAAAACACAAATTTTTATATTTTTGTAACACCCCCATCGCCGTCCCCGTTGGAAGGACGCCGGCGGACGCGCTACCAGACGCTCACTCATACAGATATACACATGCACAATGCGGAAGTATACTTTCATACATAGCATACATACGAAAATATGGGTTAATTAAAAACTTACCTTGACTTACCTTGCGGTACAGACTGAACATGCAATAACTCACGCACATGCAGACACTAAGCTGAAGTATACACAGAGGCATACATATGACCATACAACGGAAGCATAAGCGAAATAATAAAACAAAGGAATAACTAAACATAAAAACATACTAACTATTACATTCCCAAAAGAAACCTCAAGATCAAAGCATAAATAATTACATATACAATACTACAGAATTCAAAAAGCTGAAATGCAGAAGCTGAACAAAATACAGAACTTCTAACTCCTACGTGGCCGACCTTGCAGAAGCGCGACTCGAACAGAACCAAACTTGCCACCTGCACGGAAAGGAAATCCGTGCTAAGCGATAAAAGCTTAGTGGGGAGAACACACAAAAGTATGGACGGCCATTCACAATGGTCGTCAAAGCATAACACATTCAAATGGCAAATGCGGATATTCATAACATATCAATAAACAGGCTTGCATAGCAAAGACATTTATTCGAAAGCTCACATTCACATCTATAAACTTACGTTAAGAAGTAGACTGAAACAGACATAATACAATACACGCTACAAGCATCATTATGTTGAACCACATACTATATCACATGGGTAAACGTACTTGGGTAACAAATAATAACATCTTACCGGGCGGAGTCACAAGAGTTTTACACATGCGATTGACATAACTAAGCACCCATGCATTAACGGAAAATCCATTCCCATGCAAAACAGTTATCAAGCAGTAATGCACCCAACCATCACGTTGAGCATACTAGTATCTCACATATTTTTATCATACCATTCATACACTAACTAAAATCCAAGGTACAAAATCCAAAGCATCATATTACCGCTGCGCAACTCTAATATATATTAAGCATCATGCAAAAGCACTCTGATAGCGGAGACTGAAGGCATAACCACTTAGTATTACATTCATATCATCATCATGCAGAAAGTACAGTTAAACATCACATACTTACCATCACAAATGCTTCGGTTCACATGCTAATATATATAACAAAACTATGCTGAAGCCATATACTTAAATACATCAATTCGAATCATTTCAAAGCATTAAGAAACTTATAACAAATCACATGACAAGTACGGATAATCATGGTAGATATTAAATCATGCTTACTTAAAACAGACATACATTCTGAAGCCCATAGTCACAGTCATATACATATAAACTGATTCCTGAAGTCATTATCATGCTCATACAGATATCACATTCTGATGGTTATTTCAAAATAACCAGGATAATACGCAAAGGCTCAAAACATAATCCATATAAACATGCTCATATAATAAAGCCATACAATCAGTATTTCATAATCATATTCATTCAGAAATAATCCGATATACATTATATCGATGTACTCATTCAGATAATCCATTTATAGCCAAATCAGATCAGAGCAGTTCAAATAAACATTCAAAGAACACCTGCTGACTCTAGGTAGTGGATAACGAGTGTACAGACAGTACTTTTCGGGTATGAGCCGATTACAGATAGTACGTTACGGGTACGAACCGATTAAACCATTATACTTTAACTTTCACAGATATTTTCAAAAGGGGACCTTAAACAAGATCCAACACAGAAAAGGGTTCGCGAGGAACCAAACGGGGACCTGATCAGGGTCCAAATCATTCAAAGGGCGCTGCAGCTACAGAAGACTCTATTAGGCATGCCTAACTATCCACTAGACTGACTCTCGCAGGTCATGCATAAAACAATACACATTTCGAATCGCACAACGCATAAATATATATATAAATATATACATCATGCATAAATCAGAGTACAATATACATATAAATATGCTCATAAGGTTGGTCATATCTCATACATTCCCATTGCAAAACATAAGACAGTCAATATACTTGACATTTAAACACTGTTCTAAAACATGCCAAGAATCAGGTATAGAAACACTATCATACCAATGATTATCAAAACATAATCCTAAACATGCATTAGGTGAAGATACTAAGCATAAACCATGCATAGTCCAAATTACATTTTAGCAATACTCATCATACTAAAGCATGTCAGGAACACATGTAGAATCATATCATGCCAATGATCTAAAAACGCATAATCTGAATCATGAAATGATACTATATATTTCTAAGCATGGCAGATTACTCTTAGAGCAGAATTCAATCAAAAATATGCATAACATATTGCTAATCATAACTGAAATAGGCTAACCAATCAGATAAGATAGCACACAGTAGAGGAAAAAGCCATAAAAGCCTTCGAAAGTCATTTAATGATAAAACCAGTCATGGGGAACAAATCAAAACAGAAAAGGTCATACAGGAGCATATAGCAGTATGACATAATTTATACAGCAATGAAGACCCATACAGAAGAAATAGGAAATTCATTTTGGTTAAAACTGGGCGAAATCAGAAAATGGGGCTGAAGAGGGGTCGGTCACGAGCCATGTCACGACTTGTGACTGGCCTCAAAGGGGTCACGAGACGTGACCTAGTGTCACGCCTCGTGACCTCCTAGAGAGTCACGGGACGTGACTCTATGTCACGCCTGGCCTCACAAGAGTCACGCCGTGACTCTAAGTCACGAGACGTGACTTTCCTCTCACAGAGAGAAACAGACACGCTTCGCAACTGAGTCATGCCTTGCCCTTCACATGAGTCACGTCGTGACTCTAAGTCACGAGACGTGACTTTCCTCTCACATAGAGAGACAGTCACGCTTCGCGACCAAGGGTCACGCCTCACAATTTTTTCCAGCCCGTCGAGAAGTCACGCATTGTGACTGGGAGACAGAGTCACGTGGCGTGACTAGGAGTCACGTCTCGTGACTTGTCTCTCTCAGGGAAATCACACCACACTGGAAATGGAAAATTATACAGAAACACGATTTCCCATTTCCAGCTTACCCAGAATTCAAAGAACCCGATAAAATCATTTTCAATCTGATTCAAAACACATCTAAACTCATCTTACCTTACAGTCGATCTTCCAAACATCATAAACAAGATAATTGCAATTAATTCCAAAATCAAACAATCAAAATCATGCATAAACCCATTCAAGAATATAAACCCTAAAAGTTACAGTAAGTTCAAAACCTAAACTCAGAACTTCAAATTCAATCCTTAACATGCATTACTAACACATCTACTCACGTAATCATGCATATACACCTTCCAGAGCACATCAATTTCCAGAAATTAGACCACGCAAACACAATTATAAGCCTAGTGAGAAAAAGGACAGAGACAAGAACACAGAAGCTCTTCAAACATTGCATGCATTCAAGACAATCTCCCAAACCTGGAAATGACGATCCAAAATCAGCTTCAAGATCAGTGCTCAATCCTTTCCTTGCCTTTACTTTGCTTCTTCTTACAATCCAAGGCTTGCACAAACAAGAAACCACACAATCCTTAGCCAAACCCTAACGTAACCAAAACCAGGAAAAAGAAGAAGAAGAAGAACAGTACGTTAACTCCAACTTACCTCTTCAAAGCAACCTCACTTCAAGCCAAACACAACTCAAGCCAAATGAGAAAGAAAGGAGAAGCAAAGAAAGGAGAAGAGAAGAGAAGAGAAAGCGTGAGATGAGGGAGACGGGAAAGCCAAACCAAAAATCTGTGTTTTTCCCTCTCTCTTCCTCTTACTTCTTCTTCTATTCTTCATTCAATGCCCACCTAACAATCCACTTGGCAGCTCCTTGATGGACCACAAAATCCATTTACACTTTCCAAACCAAAGCACCATACCCTCACATGCACCCAAACCTTTCCTTAATAAATATCTTGTCTTAATGCTCTTTAGTCCTTAGACAATTACACTTCACTCACTTACACAATTCTTTCCGTACAAACTTAATTATCTCTTCAATTAGGTCCTTAACACTCCAAATTTCTCAAACACAAAATTACCGAAATACCCTTTCGATCCCGACTTAGCATGCACAATCCGACCAGGGCTATTTTGGGGTGTGACAACTCTTCCCTCCTAAAAGAATTTCGTCCTCGAAATTCACAGTGAAACACTTACATCCACAAACCCAAACAAACAAAACTTACTTAAACAAAAGCTTGCAACGCAACTTACCAGAATAACCTGCGGTCTCCTTCGAATCCTTGCTAGATGTTACAAACTCTGAAGACACTCGAGAAGATCTGAGCAAATCCTCCACATCCTTTCTAGCTTGCCCAGCTAGACTCTCACTCATCTTTTTAGGACAATCAGCAATCTGGTGTTCCATACTGCCACACCTGAAAGCTTTCGACATGGGCCCCGATGTCGCTTCTGGCAGTGATGACATATTGACGGTGCCCACTTCTTACACTTGTTCCCATGTTGCTTCCGAAATTGTTGACACATCGAAGGTTCTCGAACCCTCTTCCCTGCTGGCACTTCACTAACCGATCCTTTTCTCTTCTGAGGAACATGCTGAACAAAATCTTGAGAAGCACGAGGAGCAGTCAGCCTATCCAAAATCCGAATCAACCCTTGTACCAATGCCCTATCTTCCGAAACACGACCAGAATCTTCAACTGGAAGACGCTCAGAAACATTCTGATCAGCACTAACTCGATTCACACTTTCTGTTGTCTCGCCCACATTCTCACTAGGATCAGACTCCATCTAGACATGACACAAAACAGGACGCATCTGCATTAGGCCACGACACAAAACCGACTCTCATGCAAAGACTCAACACCTAACAAACAACACACCCAGAACCATCAAACCTGGGCTCTGATACCACTAACTGTAACACCCCCATCGCCGTCCCCGTTGGAAGGACGCCGGCGGACGCGCTACCAGACGCTCACTCATACAGATATACACATGCACAATGTGGAAGTATACTTTCATACATAGCATACATACGAAAATATGGGTTAATTAAAAACTTACCTTGACTTACCTTGCGGTACAGACTGAACATGCAATAACTCACGCACATGCAGACACTAAGCTGAAGCATACACAGAGGCATACATATGACCATTCAACGGAAGCATAAGCGAAATAATAAAACAAAGGAATAACTAAACATAAAAACATACTAACTATTACATTCCCAAAAGAAACCTCAAGATCAAAGCATAAATAATTACATATACAATACTACAGAATTCAAAAAGCTGAAATGCAGAAGCTGAACAAAATACAGAACTTCTAACTCCTACGTGGCCGACCTTGCAGAAGCGCGACTCGAACAGAACCAAACCTGCCACCTGCACGGAAAGGAAATCCGTGCTAAGCGATAAACGCTTAGTGGGGAGAACACACAAAAGTATGGACGGCCATTCACAATGGTCGTCAAAGCATAACACATTCAAATGGCAAATGCGGATATTCATAACATATCAATAAACAGGCTTGCATAACAAAGACATTTATTCGAAAGCTCACATTCACATCTATAAACTTACGTTAAGAAGTAGACTGAAACAGACATAATACAATACACGCTACAAGCATCATTATGTTGAACCACATACTATATCACATGGGTAAACCTACTTGGGTAACAAATAATAACATCTTACCGGGCGGAGTCACAAGAGTTTTACACATGCGATTGACATAACTAAGCACCCATGCATTAACGGAAAATCCATTCCCATGCAAAACAGTTATCAAGCAGTAATGCACCCAACCATCACGTTGAGCATACTAGTATCTCACATATTTTTATCATACCATTCATACACTAACTAAAATCCAAGGTACAAAATCCAAAGCATCATATTACCGCTGCGCAACTCTAATATATATTAAGCATCATGCAAAAGCACTCTGATAGCGGAGACTGAAGGCATAACCACTTAGTATTACATTCATATCATCATCATGCAGAAAGTACAGTTAAACATCACATACTTACCATCACAAATGCTTCGGTTCACATGCTAATATATATAACAAAACTATGCTGAAGCCATATACTTAAATACATCAATTAGAATCATTTCAAAGCATTAAGAAACTTATAACAAATCACATGACAAGTACGGATAATCATGGTAGATATTAAATCATGCTTACTTAAAACAGACATACATTCTGAAGCCCATAGTCACAGTCATATACATATAAACTGATTCCTGAAGTCATTATCATGCTCATACAGATATCACATTCTGATGGTTATTTCAAAATAACCAGGATAATACGCAAAGGCTCAAAACATAATCCATATAAACATGCTCATATAATAAAGCCATACAATCAGTATTTCATAATCATATTCATTCAGAAATAATCCGATATACATTATATCGATGTACTCATTCAGATAATCCATTTATAGCCAAATCAGATCAGAGCAGTTCAAATAAACATTCAAAGAACACCTGCTGACTCTAGGTAGTGGATAATGAGTGTACAGACAGTACTTTTCGGGTACGAGCCGATTACAGACAGTACGTTACGGGTACGAACCGATTAAACCATTATACTTTAACTTTCACAGATATTTTCAAAAGGGGACCTTAAACAAGATCCAACACAGAAAAGGGTTCGCGAGGAACCAAACGGGGACCTGATCAGGGTCTAAATCATTCAAAGGGCGCTGCAGCTACAGAAGACTCTATTAGGCATGCCTAACTATCCACTAGACTGACTCTCGCAGGTCATGCATAAAACAATACACATTTCGAATCGCACAACGCATAAATATATATATAAATATATACATCATGCATAAATCAGAGTACAATATACATATAAATATGCTCATAAGGTTGGTCATATCTCATACATTCCCATTGCAAAACATAAGACAGTCAATATACTTGACATTTAAACACTGTT
This sequence comes from Excoecaria cochinchinensis, assembly GCA_947683425.1. Lineage (NCBI taxonomy): Eukaryota > Viridiplantae > Streptophyta > Magnoliopsida > Malpighiales > Euphorbiaceae > Excoecaria > Excoecaria cochinchinensis. The sequence continues at coordinate 8,442,376 of CANTUQ010000148.1, read as the reverse complement.
CTAAAACATGCCAAGAATCAGGTATAGAAACACTATCATACCAATGATTATCAAAACATAATCCTAAACATGCATTAGGTGAAGATACTAAGCATAAACCATGCATAGTCCAAATTACATTTTAGCAATACTCATCATACTAAAGCATGTCAGGAACACATGTAGAATCATATCATGCCAATGATCCAAAAACGCATAATCTGAATCATAAAATGATACTATATATTTCTAAGCATGGCAGATTACTCTTAGAGCAGAATTCAATCAAAAATATGCATAACATATTGCTAATCATAACTGAAATAGGCTAACCAATCAGATAAGATAGCACACAGTAGAGGAAAAAGCCATAAAAGCCTTCGAAAGTCATTTAATGATAGAACCAGTCACGGGGAACAAATCAAAACAGAAAAGGTCATACAGGAGCATATAGCAGTATGACATAATTTATACAGCAATGAAGACCCATACAGAAGAAATAGGAAATTCATTTTGGTTAAAACTGGGCGAAATCAGAAAATGGGGCTGAAGAGGGGTCGGTCACGAGCCATGTCACGACTTGTGACTGGCCTCAAAGGGGTCACGAGACGTGACCTAGTGTCACGCCTCGTGACCTCCTAGAGAGTCACGGGACGTGACTCTATGTCACGCCTGGCCTCACAAGAGTCACGCCGTGACTCTAAGTCACGAGACGTGACTTTCCTCTCACAGAGAGAAACAGACACGCTTCGCAACTGAGTCATGCCTTGCCCTTCACATGAGTCACGTCGTGACTCTAAGTCACGAGACGTGACTTTCCTCTCACATAGAGAGACAGTCACGCTTCGCGACCAAGGGTCACGCCTCACAATTTTTTCCAGCCCGCCGAGAAGTCACACATTGTGACTGGGAGACAGAGTCACGTGGCGTGACTGGGAGTCACGTCTCGTGACTTGTCTCTCTCAGGGAAATCACACCACACTGGAAATGGAAAATTATACAGAAACACGATTTCCCATTTCCAGCTTACCCAGAATTCAAAGAACCCAATAAAATCATTTTCAATCTGATTCAAAACACATCTAAACTCATCTTACCTTACAGTCGATCTTCCAAACATCATAAACAAGATAATTGCAATTAATTCCAAAATCAAACAATCAAAATCATGCATAAACCCATTCAAGAATATAAACCCTAAAAGTTACAGTAAGTTCAAAACCTAAACTCAGAACTTCAAATTCAATCCTTAACATGCATTACTAACACATCTACTCACGTAATCATGCATATACACCATCCAGAGCACATCAATTTCCAGAAATTAGACCACGCAAACACAATTATAAGCCTAGTGAGAAAAAGGACAGAGACAAGAACACAGAAGCTCTTCAAACATTGCATGCATTCAAGACAATCTCCCAAACCTGGAAATGACGATACAAAATCAGTTTCAAGATCAGTGCTCAATCCTTTCCTTGCCTTTACTTTGCTTCTTCTTACAATCCAAGGCTTGCACAAACAAGAAACCACACAATCCTTAGCCAAACCCTAACGTAACCAAAACCAGGAAAAAGAAGAAGAAGAAGAAGAACAGTACGTTAACTCCAACTTACCTCTTCAAAGCAACCTCACTTCAAGCCAAACACAACTCAAGCCAAATGAGAAAGAAAGGAGAAGCAAAGAAAGGAGAAGAGAAGAGAAGAGAAAGCGTGGGATGAGGGAGACGGGAAAGCCAAACCAAAAATCTGTGTTTTTCCCTCTCTCTTCCTCTTACTTCTTCTTCTATTCTTCATTCAATGCCCACCTAACAATCCACTTGGCAGCTCCCTGATGGACCACAAAATCCATTTACACTTTCCAAACCAAAGCACCATACCCTCACATGCACCCAAACCTTTCCTTAATAAATATCTTGTCTTAATGCTCTTTAGTCCTTAGACAATTACACTTCACTCACTTACACAATTCTTTCCGTACAAACTTAATTATCTCTTCAATTAGGTCCTTAACACTCCAAATTTCTCAAACACAAAATTACCGAAATACCCTTTCGATCCCGACTTAGCATGCACAATCCGACCAGGGCTATTTTGGGGTGTGACAATTTTCTTCAAATATTGTTCATCGCAAATTTCGACAAGGAGGACGGATCAATACACTTGTTCCTTCAATCCATAAAATTATGAGGGTAAATATTATTGGGCCCATTCTCCTTTAATTTTGTATATCATTTATTATTGTTAATATTATTATTTCTTCTTATTATCACCATTTTTATCATTTACCTTTAACATTTTAATGTGGTTATTACGGTTGACTTATTATTTATGTTTTTTAATCCGACTTCCTTTGTGACTTTCGTTGCCATTATTCTTATTCTTGTTAGTAACATCATTCGTATTACTATTGTGTTTGTGTTTACTGTCAATATTCTTGCCATTACTCTTACTACTATTATTTGTATTATTATTATTATTATCTTTACCTCAATTTTATCACCATTTCCTTTCCATCATTAATATTATTATTATCATTATTAATATTATTAGGTTTGCTGTCAACATGGTTATTATTATTATTACTATCTCATGGTATTATTATTATTAGTATTATTGTTCTATGTTTTGTCCATATCGTCATTATTTATTATTATTATTATTATCATTGTTATTATTATTTTTATTTTTATTATTATTATTATTATTATTATTATTATTTTTTTATTATTATTCTGTTGTTATTAATATTGTCATTATTGTATCATGATTTTGTTATTGTTATTGCCATTATGTTGTCATTATTTTCATCACCATCCTTGAAGTTTTTGCGTGATTCATTCTAATTTATTTTGCATGCAAATGGTTTGTACATTAAATTAACACGTCCTATATTTATTTTGTCTTTATTTGATTAATTTTTAGAATCATTACTAATATCTTTTAATGTTATTCTTTGTTTGGGGGATTTAAATGTGAATATATTTATGTGACCATTTCCGTGACCTCACGGATGGGTCACGACGCGTAGAGGATCACGTCGGCTTGGTGAGACCTTCCTTATTTCCCTTTTTTTCGTTGTGTTTACTTGTAAAATAGTATTTATTTATGCACGCATGAGATAAAAAGTCACAAAAATATTTTTATAATTGAATTGAAATTTTATTAATAAAATCAGGACCAATGTCCCTCATTTTAGCCAGAAAATGTAAAATGACACAATAAAACGAAGAGTTAGATTTTCTCCAAAAATGGGATCACTCATTCCGGTTTTTCAAACTAGCAATCAATTAACTCTTCGAGCCCTCATCAAAATAAGCGCAAAGGAACCAATGTTCCTAAACCAAATGAATACCACGATTTATGTATGTTTTTCTTATATTTGTTTTTGTTTGTTTGTTTAAATTCATATTCATACATTTTGGGCCCTTGTAATTAATTTTGGGGCAATATCATTTAGTTTTCTTTTTAGGATTGTATTCCGTCCCAATCTACGTTTTTCAATCTTCTTTTATTTGGGGTTGTATTCCGCCCCTATTTCTCTCGTAATTGTGTGCTTGACGTGTTTATTGCTTTCTTTAATTTATTTACCATTTTCTTTATCGCTTTCCTTTATTGCTTTTTAATGCTTGCAATGCGCTTTTAATTAAATGTATCGATCGTGTGAGATAAGAGGTAGAATTTTAGGAAGTTAAAAACTCATTTATAATTAACCAAGGCATAAATAAGAGTGAAGTTCTGAACACCAATCTCTGGTATAGACCAATAAGAGGTTAGAGACCTTTCCCAATTTCTCGTAAATTGGGTGGCGACTCTAAAATACCTCAAAGGTGCCTAAAGACGTTGTGAGACTAGATGATCCCTCCTAATGTTCTATTGGAAAGGAGTCATACAAGATGTCTCATGGTGCCCAAGATCAAAAACACGTGAACCAATCCCTTGAATCCTAAAAGCGGGTTCAATGAGGGCCTTTATCGGGTTCGGTGCGCGTTACAGTGGTGACTCCACTGGGGACTGTTTGTGGCTTTGCTCTGAAAGTGTTTTGGTTAAAGTGTATAATTGAGTTTTTAGAACTTGAAATTCTATCTCTTTTCAAAAATTGCATTGCATCATTTTAGGGCCTTAGAACTATGTTAGTTGGTCCCCTATCTTACCTCGGTGCGTTCCCGAAGCACAACCCTACTTTCACTCATTGTAGGGAAGTGTTAAGGATAATCACCAACCCAAGCCTCATACCATTAATGGTATATCAAATGGAGACCCAATCGGTCATTATGCGTGCGATGAGCTAGACCCATTGGCAGGGACCATGTTTGGGTAGACCTAAAGTATCACCACCTTGACCAAAGCTCATGTAATGGCAAATAGAAACTCCCATTAGGTGAAATGCTCTTTAATACGGTGCTTATGATGTGGGCTATTGCGTATTAAACAAAGTCAAGCAAATTAAGTGGTGTTTTATCAAAGGCTTTCATGCCCCAATAGGTTCACCTTAATTTAATTGAAGTGTCCAAATACGTAATGGCTGAGACCCATATGCATGTGCTTTAAATTAAGAGTGTTATGCTACCGATTTTCCACAGTGCACCATACGCACCCATTGGGTTCCCCGTTGACCCATGGGTTTAAGCCCACATAGGAAGAGACTATTTGACCTCGTGTGCGGGAGTAACAAGGTGGGAAGGACTTACTTGCTCGTATGTGATTGCGAAATGCTGCACAACTCACGATCATGCATTGTACATGTCATCCATGCATCATTCTAACAATCTAAGTCTTTTAGCCATCATAGATTCATCCAAGTCGACTAGAGGTTTTGACGGTCGATTAGTGAGGACACACTCGCCCTTTGGATTGCTAGAATTAGTGCCTGTTTGGGATTCTTTTCGATCTACAAACTCTGAGGGGATCCCGATGATTATTTGAAAAGCAATTGGAGTTCAAAGTGGTTGGCAGAGATCTAGCATCAGAATACCCATAGGCATTAGAAATGTCTTATCCCTTGCAACAGATTGAAGAGGCTCGTGCCTTAATGACCCAAGAGATGGATAGAAGGTTTGAGGAGCTAAAAAAGAGGTTGTTGGCCACAATTAAAGAAAGGATGGATGCCATGGCCCTAGTTCTTCAAGCTCAACTTATGACGAATACCCTTAACCAGGCTGAGCTTGCCACGGTCAAAAGGGATCATGCAACGACGGCTGTAATGTTTTCGTCCACTCCTGAGCCTAGGGGCAAGGCACCACTTGACTCACTAATCGGACAAGTGGGAAGAGCAGAAGGATCGGAGCCTTCACGGTCGATGAGCCTCCTCTGTCCCTCAAACACCAAAAGAAAACTAGCTGATCTGGAAGAAGAGATTGTGAGGTCCAAGCTTGCAACTACCCGGGTGCCTCTTGATGAGACTTTTATTGACACCGCAAGTCTAGAAGTTTGTCACTATAGTAATAGCAATGGTACCAGAAGGATAGGGAAAGCACCAATGATTGAGACGGCTCAAAGGCGCCACTCTGACTTAGATAAACCTTTATCTTGGGTCCTGGAAAGGCTAATGAAGAAGGGGATGTTGTAGTCAATGCCTCCCAAGCCGGCTAAGACCCGAGGGCAGCCTGGGCATAAGGAAGACGAGTACTGCTCCTACCACAAGCACACTGGCCATGTGACGGATAATTGTGCTGGGTTGAGGCATGACATTCAGGATCTGATCTATAATAACCAGATCATAAATCCTGAGTGTCGATAAGGTAGTCATGGGAGCTCAAGTTTTTCGGGTAGCGATGGAAAAAATTTTGGAGCCACAAGGGCCTCGACCTTCAGAATGACTCAAAGTTACTATGCCATACTGGAGAAGCCCTTGTCTAAACACCTTGCTCATTTTGTTAGCAAGGGGAAAATACGGCCATTGCTGGCCCAACCTGCCAGGAGCCAAAGGCATCCCAATCATCGAGTAGATCTGTATTGTGCCTACCATCAGCATACCGATCATGAGACTGATGGGTGCCAAATTTTGAGAAGGCAAGTTCTATACTTAATTGATGAGGAGCTGAGAGGTGAGGAGAATGGTTCCCAAAAGTGATAATAGACCATTAACTACAGCATCTGTGTTGGCAAAAAAGGAGGATGTTCTATTTAGATGCTCTTTTTTTATCTTTGAACTACTTAATGACGATGTTTTAATTCTAATTTTTATGAAGTGGAATGAATGTTTTTATTTATTTGTGTGATGTTTCTTGTGATTTCATTATGCATAATCATGGTATATTTATATTTGACATTGATTCAATTAATGCCATTCCATTTAATCTCAGAACTTTGGGGAACCCAAAGAAAATCTTGATAGCATCTGTTATGACTCCTGAAGAGAGATTAAAAAGAGAGAAAATAAAAAAAATGAAATAAAAAGTCTTTGCCTGGACCTATGAAGACATGCCAGGAGATAAGTATGAAGTCGCCAAACACGCTATGCCAGTGTATCTCGGTCATGAACCAGTCAAGCAGAAGCCCAGAAGATTCAAGCCAAGAGGGACAAAAAAGGTTAAAAGGGAGAATCCGCAAGCAGAACTAGGGCTAAATTGTTTACTGAAATGCAATGCCCAACAAGGTGGATCAATGACATCCCCAATGGTTAAGAAGAGAAGTGTGCATATGTGTAAATTATCAGGATTTGGACGAAGTTTGTTGGGGAGAGAAAAAAATGTACTAAAAAAAAAACAAAAAAAAGGCAGAAAAAAGGCAGAAAAAAAAACAACAACAAAACAAGAGAGAAAAAAATTGATTATCAACATAGGCCAAGGGAAAGTTATCTAGGGGAAAGCTTTGTTCAAATCCCGTTGATCTACACATACTTGTACTTTGCCATTCTTTTTGGCTACTGAAAAGGACCAAAAGACTGTTTCACAAGCTATCCGCCCAGTTCGTCAGCATAAAGGGTGTGCAGCACGAGAGGTAAGCTGATGACATGCAAATGAGATGCCAGACAAGAGGAAGGCCAAGAAGGTTCTGGAGGAAACCCATGCTGGGGTCTGCAGTCAGAACCCCTACAAGTGTCACGCTTTATTCCTCGATGCATGGAGCGAAAGCACTACTGCCCGTTGAAGCACGTCAAATCTTTAAGGGGCAGCCAGGGAAGCAACGGCTACAACAGCTAAGTACGTTAAACGAAGACAGGTTTTGGGATTACTATCGCAATCTGATCTATCAGAAAACATCTTATTCGATCGTTTGGGAAGAAAGTCAGAAAGCACCTACTGAAAGAGTGAGATTTGGTCTTCAAGCCAATAGGTCCGAGTGTTCCAGACGGACGAGGTAAATTCAGGTCAACGTCAACGTATGAAGACCCATTTGTTCTTGAAAAGTTGTTATCCGAGGGAGCAGCATTCCGACAGACAACAAGGGAAGCAA